>VXBO01012506.1:186958-216075 GCA_013400135.1 Rhinoptilus africanus
AAAAAAAAGGCAAAGCAAAGGTCAAACAATAAACTGTCAAACAGCGTGTGGTTTAGTTTTATAATATTGACTCCAGCCTATTCTGCTGAGGTCACAAGTACAAGAGGTAGCAGACTCAATAGCATCCCTTCCTGCTCTGCTGTCCCCTGCTGTCCTGCATGACCTGCTGCCAAGGTTCAGTGGCTAACGTGTACCACCAAGAAAAGAAGGGACAGAGAGGGTACAGCCAGCCAAAATTCCTGAACATGCTAACTTCACAGAAGACAAGACAACCACCGTCCCACCAGCACGTCCTCATCTACCCAGTGTGCCCAGCTCTACACGTGTGCATTGGGCAAGCCGGAGTAGGACATCTCGTTTGCAGCAGTGAAACCACACAGAGCCAGGGAAGCCTTCCAGAAAATGCAGTCTCAGGAGAGAGGGTGAATTCCATCTCTTCACAGGTTGCCTTGGCTTTTTAAAGCTCTCCCTGGATCCCAGCGGATGAACAAATAGGCTGCAAAATTGTACTAGAGAGTAAAAAAAAAACCTCCATGAAGAAATCCGCAGGACCCAACCGTGTGCTCCTGCATCTCAGACTAGGATCCAGCTCGTACCAATTAGCCATTCTGTCGTGTTGCTTTAGCTATATTATCTCATATTTAAAAGGCATTTGCTTTAATGTCTTTGCTTTGCTCTTAATAATTTTTGTAGTTAGTTATTAGTGTCTGAACCCATTTGGACATTAAAGTGAATGTTAAAATATTTTACTACATTTTCACAGCACCTGTAGATCAACAGAGAAAAGTAGAACACTAATAATGACAAATCTAATTACAAATTTTTTTTGTGACAATACAAAACACTCCATGCTGATATATCAATGACGAAGAGAAGGAAGCTTTTCATTTCCTCAAAAATATACAACTGGAAACTGCCTCAAGCATTAAACATTTTAAAAGGGTAAACTCCCAAATTCACCAATTGTGTATATAGGAAGGGACCGAAGAAAAAAATAAATTCTAGAGAATTCAGGCAACAACTTAAGACACACAGGAAAAGGATAGTTAAACCAAAAGAAATAATTTTAAAAACACACAAGTTTATATTTTAGGCTTTTCAGAATATCTTGCTAGTTGCTTACCTACATCCTTAAAAAAAAATACAAAAGAAATAGAAAAAAGTCAACTAGTTTTCAGGCAGACAGGCCCAGATGACTTGTAGACAGGCTTGTACACCCAAATGGTTTTCTGTTTTCCCCCCGACAAGATACAACTATATTATTGGATCTGATAAAAGACACTATGTCTAATTAAAGATTTCACCTTGCTTAGTTCCAACACAGCCACAGTCAAACACCATGCCAATATCTGATATGAATCCTTCGGAGTTAAGGCAGGCAGAACTGCTTTCTTGAAGGAAAAAATGGGTACCAGCTTTAAACTCAGGAAACTCCAGTTCCGATTCACCTGAACCAAAAATTTCTCTCATTATATGTCAGGTATTAAGGAATATTTGATCTGCCTTTCAGAGAGGGAGTTAAATTGCTTGTGGACTACATGTAAGGCTCAACATGTGCAAAAGCACAGCTTACTAGGTGAAATTTCAAAATTCATTTATTTGGTTTTCAAAGAGAAATTGTTCAAATTCTGAACAGAGTAACCAAGTACTAAGGTGAGTTAGCATTCTGAGCCGGCGGCTCAGCCCAGGTGAATTCAAACCAAATACAAGCCACAAGTATTTCAATAGCTAAGGTTAACTGTCTTGTCTCCTCCCATAACGTCAGGAAAGACGGGGTTGCTTTCTCAAAGCTAAAATACAGCTCAGCAAGAACAAAAGGACCAAAGGAATTTTTGTCAGACTGAGCAACCCGCTTGCTCGCAATCAGAGCCTGGATAGACACATCTCACCATCTAAACCTGATTTAACGAGGTAAGTGAAGCACTGCTTCCTTCGGATGAGAAGAGGTTGATATAAGGCCATTAATGAAAACACTCACTGCAAAACAAGCATAAACGGTCAAAGTCTTACAAACATACAAACGCCTGAGAAAACAACTCTGCAGATCTTGAAAAAGCAGTCTATGCATCAGCACAAGAATCACTTGTAATATCTACAGGAGCTCCAGAGATGTGCTCCCAGCTGCTAACCCAGACTGCAAAAGTTTTCATAATGATCTGGTTTACAGCCTGGTACAGATCAAAGAGCAAAATGTGCAGTTATGAAATCTACGTAGATTTACTTGCTACTTTTCATTGTAATGTTTAACAGGTCTTATTAATTCTGTAAAGAAGAAACAACAGTTAAAAATATAAACAACTCAAAAGTGGAATGTGCGTCCTTAAGCAAAAAACAACACTCCATATTTCTCTGTCTTTCCCCCTTGTTTTACAGAAAATAACTAGACAGCGTCTCATCACTCCACATACTGTAACTTTCAAAACTTGGCAAAGCAACTCTTACACATTGCGTTTCAGATCCAATAACTCAATACGTGCTTCAAAGATCTGGCAGCGGTTCTTTGGGGAGTTATTTCCTACTTTTCTGGCTTACGCAACCTGTCCAGTTCGGAAAATTTACACTTAGCAGATTTAAAAGGATGTACACAGAGAAAGGGGAAATCATCATAACCACAGTAATTATCAATGAACTTTTGAATGCAAATTTGATTTGCCACAGATATTTCCACTGCCTGCAAGAAATCATTCCGATGCGGAACGGCACATGCCATCTTCTCCGATTCCAGTTATCACAGGTACTGCCGTCAAAAAGGATTGGTTTAGGTAAACAGCTGCCAGTAGGGCAGACTCTGTAACCGTCTCAACACAGGCACGCTCCCTGTTCTCTAATGCAGTACTCATTTTAAGTGCAACAAAATTATAACAGAGAGGATATGAATACTAGAAAAGCAGGTTCTGGAAAAGCCACAGGATGATGATGGGGAGTTTTGCCTTCAATTAGAATCTGTTTACTTAAACACTCAACCAAACATTGCTCCTCTAAACCAGACCACAAATGTAATTCGAGAAAACATCCCTCTGAAATTTTCCATAGTTTTTGGGTTTAGAGAAGTTGAAAATACTGGAGAGAAAGAAAGAAAAAATCCTTTCCAAATACAATGCATTTTTTGGCAGCAATTGACTAATTTTCTTTTTAGCTTCACCAGAAAACAGTATGAGCTAAAGATGAATGCACCATTTATGTGGCATAAAAACCCACGTCGGTTTAAAAGAAAATATCTACTGGTGAAGTAACTTTGGTGTATCAATAGCAGGGCTTGGCAGACAGTTTCAACAGTAGAAGAGATTCAGAAACAAATAAAACATTCTGTCCAAACTCAGCTGTGCACATGGCCTCTTGCTTTCTTCCCCACCACGTATCTATTTCCTACGTCTGACAGTTTTATTATTACATTTCCCACTTTTTCTATCTTGCTTCATTTATTTTGCAGCTCTCCTCAGACCTTCCAGATTGTTCTGCTTATTCTTTCACTCCCCATTTCTCTTTTTCATATGCTTGGCCTCACTGAAGTCAGTGGCAAAAGTCCCAACTGACCGGTCTGCAAAGGGGACACGGGAAGGTCCCTCACTGCCTCTGCCACCGCTGCCCGTCCGCTTTGCGCTGAGTTATGCCATCCGAGTTCAGGTTAAGAAACTGGAAAGGGAATAGTTTCCTCCACTCCTTTCTACTCTACTCTCGCCATTTCCACACATAACTGCTGCTGGTGTGTTACAGCAGACTCTTGTGCTCCGGTTTCCTCTTGAAGCCAATTTAATTCATGACTAAAAAAGCAAGCAACCCAAAAAAAAAAAATATAAAGAAGGGGGAAGAGGGGAAACCACAAAGAACCCAAGATGTCTTAGTGAGCTGAGCCTGCGCAGAACAGAATGCCTTCAAAGACTCCACTTTCACCAGGTTTTATTGAGGCCTAACAATATGAGCTGTCACTTGCCCTCTCATTTTCTGACCAGCTGCCCACAAAGCCCACCTCTGCATACAAGTCTGGGTCTTTGCACATTTTAAAAAAACAAGGTTCTAACTTTGGGCACTGATGAAATATAAGTTTTAAATAAATAACGCCATCGCTTAGCTCTTTATATAACATTCCCATACCTTTCAAAAACCATCTTTCTTTCCTGTGGAATGGCAGATAAACCGTAAGGGGAAAGTTTTACAACACAATCACTTAAAGAAATACCCAGGCAAAATAAAACCTTTCTCAGCCCAAGACAACTCATATTATAAGCAACCAAAATACCCAGGAGCCAAAATTTTTTTCCTCCCTTTTTCTGCATTGGAGTGTCTGAAGATGCAGGCATGGTTTAAGACCGACCTACCATGGAACAACTGGAGGCAGCAGCCTGGTAAACTTCCAGAGTCCTCTCCAGCAGTCCAGCAGTCACTTACTCGTTCCTGAATAACCTCTGCTCTGACAGCACAAATGAAAACTGATTCAGCTGAAAAATCAAAGAATGGTTTGGGTTGGAAGGGACCTTTAATGCTCATCTAGTCCAACCTCCCTGCAATGAGCAGGGACATCTTCAACTGGACCAGGTTGCTCAGAGCCCCGTCCAACCTGACCTTGAATGTTTCCAGGGATGGGGCATCTACCACCTCTCTGGGCAACCTGGGCCAGGGGTTCACCACCCACCTTGTAAAAAAATTCTTCCTTATATGTAGTTTAAATCTACCCTCTTTTAGTTTAAAACCATTACCCCTTGGCCTATCACAACAGGCCCTGCTAAAAAGTCCATCCCTATCTTTCTTCTTAGTCCCCTTTAAGGATCCAAAGACCGCAATGAGGTCTCCCCAGAGCCTTCTCTTCTCTGCGTAAAAATAACCTTTCAGAATTTTATTTAGCATGTCTACTTCTCAGCTAGGTGAGTTACCTGATGCACTTGTTAGTTACGCAGGCTTTCGGTGTGGACAAGCATCCAGGGACAAGAAATTAGAGGCTGGCAGTGAGACTGGGGACTACTTTCTTTATCAGAATTGTTAGTTTAAATGCACATGAAACTACAGGGAACCTGGCTGAGACAGTAACTACTGCCATAAATTATCTGTATGGTTTTCTTATCACTTGCTTTTTAACTCCCAGAGCTCTGCTTTCTCTCTGAGCCACCAACCTTTCTCAGTCTGAGACCTGTGCCAGGATATACTTTCTGCTCCTCCCATGCTCACCTTTCTTACTGAAAAAGGTCTACTCATCACTGAATTTTGCTGTAGTTAAACAGAACAGTCTTTCAAAGGAAAGATGGAAGACTACATGACTACAAACAGCAGGAAATGTTTGGAAAACAATGCTTTATCTGGATGCAGTAAGTTTCATTTATTTTTCTTTTGCCTCTCTATTTTTGTTTTATACTGTTGACTCCAAGTTTTAATGACAGAAGGTATTTTAAGCATTCCTGACCTAGAAAAGTGCGAAGCGAACTTTTATAAAGAAAACATTGTCCATTTGAAGGGGAACTCAGTGTATACTCCACCTAAGTGAGCTACGCATGTCGCTTATGAACAGCAGATAACTTTTCAGACCTAAAAGAACTCAATTTGCAGAAGCCAGCGATAACATGTATAAAGAATCAGATAGGCTGGAGGATTCAGCAGACTTGATTACAAGAACAGTAGTAGGATTCATGGCTAAAATAGACGTCACAGAGCAAAATTCAGCTCAGGTGGAAAATACCCACAGAAAATATCTTAATTGCTGTCCTTATCAGGGACAGGAAGAAGATATCCAGTGGAGACACAGTCTAAGGCTAGGATTAAAAACCTCTTTGAGGTGCAATCTGAGCAAATTGCACAGATCTCTAACAGGAAGGCAACTTTCCTTTATTCTTCCCTATAAAGTGTCACTTCTATTTTAGGAGCAGTTACGATACCCCATATAATGGCCAGGAAGCAAATACTTCAGGACTAAAATGCATCCACAATTATGTCAGTGCTTGTATGAATATGCTCAGCAGGCGTAATAACAGAGTTTGTGCAGATCCATACTGGCATAAGGAAAACAAGCGCAAAGTATTTCTGTGATTGTAGCGGACATTATATAGACTCTCACCAAAGTTTGGTTTTTTCAAGTAAAGCAAGTAAGCAGTGTAATAGAAATCACAATAGATAACTCTTACAAGCATGTTGGTGTGAGCACCACCACATTAACAGTGTTTGTGTTTGCACTCGCAGTACTTTCACAGCTACAACTATTTTTGAGGCCCCAGAAATGTGAACAAGTTAGCCACGCCAATCCACCAAGTACTTCCTCCTCAGCTGTTAAAGCAAAAACAGTAGTGCCTTCAGCTATAAAGCTCATAGCAGACATATTCTATTAAAACTGAATACTCTTAAGAACACAGGTTTTTGAAGAGCCAATAGCCAGTGTTGTATTTTGTAATCACAAAGGGACGGGAAAACTTCAGCAATGGTATGATTAAGTGATCTGCTAATTATCTTCTTGAATACGAGACAAAGTTGCATCATTTCACCCCCACTGTCTATCTACCTGGAGGTTCAGCTGTGCTGCCCTTTGCCCCCACAAAGTACACAATCACATAAATAGGATTAACAGGGGCAGCACACAATTGGCTCTTAGTGAGCACAAGATGCAGTGATAACTAAGAACTGCCCTGGGGCTGATAAAGCGGCTGGGGGGAGTGTTGCTCTTAGCTCCTCATTTGAGAGAGACAGTGGCACCCCAGTACCCATAGGAGCACAGGTAATTTCATCAAAAGCACACATGCCAAATAATCTGAGTCTGTCCTTTAATCTAGAAAAAAAAAAAACCAAACAAACCATATCTTATTAAAAAAAATTAAAAATAATTCTTTGGCTAGTTCTCTCTTCATCTGAATCTCTTTCATAGCAGGAAAGGGGTCAAAGTTCCTATAGCTCTTAATGGCACTTAAGGGAGCATGATTACAGGTAACAAGGTGTTACCATAAAGGCAATATCTCCCATTTCCGAACTCCTGTCCTTCTACCCCTATTTAAACAGAATAAACCTGTAAGAACATGCTGGCTGACCTCATCTTCTGAAGAAACACTGTCTAGAATCACCGAAACTAACTTCCTAACTTCCTTCACCTAACTCCATACATCATCGCTTTCCCCACTATTAGGTAGAATTTTATTTTGAAAGCATGCAAGATTGTCAAATGCAACAGCTACTCAAGGTAAACAGAGTCACTCCCTATTTATCAATTTTAACAAATGAGCCGATTACCCCAGCAGTTCTGTCACTGGTGCAATTTCATTCTAAACCTCTAGAAAGAGTTCTACTGCTTTTACCTGGATAAGAAGTTAGCACTATCTGTATTTTCAGACTTTTGCCATAAGAAAATATTTACAGTAGTTTCTACTTTCCAAGAAAGTAATTTCTGGCCAACACAGGTTTATTTTTTTTTCTTTTTAAATTATTTTAGTATACTGTGCTTGTGACCACAGAAGAATTATTTTTATCAGTTACAAATAAACAAACCAATTGTGACGGAACACCAGGTCACAGTGCAACAAATTCCCAAATCCTTGTGGTGTACAGCACAGGGATAAACCAACAAGCAAGAAGTGAAAAACAAGGAAAACAGAAGTGCATTTTAATGACTAATGCCAAGACTATATGCACGTAAAGCCCTGCCTACAACCACTGTACCTACACTAATTCTGCTGAACCATACTAATTCTAGAAGACCAACACAACCATACCCTTTGGTGACCATGACTTTTTTCTGCACCAAAGTTTTCCTGAGAAAGATCCCTCTAAAGCAAATCTGCAATTGGAATCCTCGTCGGAGAAATCACCTCAGATCATATCAGAAAATTCTGATGTGACTTTAGATACATTTTTATATGAAAACCAACAAAAAGTAAATATACTATCTTATCATGGCCACTTACAAAAATTTCAGTAGAAAGACTAGTGCATGAAGTTCCTACACTCTGCCTGCATTACTGCTTCTATGCAGTAAGGATGAGCATCAAGGAACTCAAGCTAAACTGAATGGCTTGACCAATAGGACAAGATTGAGGTCTCGCTCGGGATTAGTGGGAAACTAGCATTTGCCTCATCAACCCTTTTAAGCCTGCTCAAGGCCTGGATGCTAAAGCAAGCGGAATTTTGTGCCAATGTGGTGCTTCTGGAGGAGAAGTAGCTTTCAGGCAGCAGAGAGCAAATAAGGTAAGAATCCTGGATGCCGGTGGGACATACAAAACTCCACTCAGACTAGGAGGATGTATGAAGGTGGTGTAAAAGTGACCCAAACCTGAGTATTGAAAAGAAAAAATAAAAAATTGTTTTCCACACATCTGAGGTGAGGAGAATCTGCTGGAATCACATAGAGACTAGAGCACTTCAGCTGCCTTTGCAGCTGTTTTAAGAACAGCTCCACATTATCGCTGTAGATTAGTCAGGCCTGAGGAGTGTGGAAATAAAAGATTAATTTATTACTTACCTGTGCCTCTCAGAACATTAGGCTGCTACAAAAAGATGAGGATCAAGAATACCTCCATCTGTCTGTGTCACTGATCACTCTCACACACACAGTTCTTAATGCCAGGGTATCTGGTTTTCAGGAGAGAGCAGCATACTCTGACTTAGCAGGTATGACCTAAATTTCTAATAACTTCTCCCCTCTCGTGAACCCAAACTGTTGCTTTTCAGAATACATTTTTCATTCTACTAATATGGCCAGCGCAGCATTGAAACATTAAACCGTATTTTAAACCTGAAGTAAATAATCTAGTAAAAAATCAAATTAAAATGTTAAAAGAAAAACACATACCTTTTGAAAATCCGAAACTACTCTGTAGAAATTTCCATTGTAGAGAATGTCTTCCTTTCCCTAAAAAAAAAAAAAAACAAACAAAAATAAAAGCTTTAATTGTGCATACTGATATTTAAGCACCTAATAAAAACATAGTGAAGTACTTCAAGACCTTCTTTTTCCTCCCAGAAATAATTTCTCCTTATGGACCAGAATACGTAAACTATAGCGAGCATAAATATTGCACACTCAGTGAGTTTTTGTTTGAAGTTAATTTTGTTTTGAAATTCCCTTCTGTCCTTGTTATTTAAGCAAAAGCACCCTAGCTGCAGGTGAAACTAACAAGCGGTATCCATTCTTTCAAGCATTTAAAACTAGAAAGTAACCCTAGACAACGGAGACCAAGAACGGAGCAGTGTGTCAAGAGCAGAACAAAAAAACGGATTTTATTCTGAGGTATACGACCAGCTCTCTTTCTCATCTCAGTTTTGGATAAAAAAGTAAATCATGCCATCATTATTAGCGCTGAAGCATACTTGCCCCATTGCTTTTGCCGACACTTTAGAAGGATGAAAGCATTAACTAATTTACTGACGTCCACCTCTTTGGTGTTTCCCCCTTCTATCTGTGTGGGGAAGGGGTTGGCAGCACAGGGGCATTCCACTCTTGGAATCACAGCATTGCCCAGGTTGGAAGGGACCTTTCAGATCATCAACCCATCACTGACAAAACCCATCACTAAACCGTATCTCTAAGCACTATGACCATATCTCTAAGCACAACTTGTGCTTCCAGGCAGCACAAGCGGGTAGAGGGACTCATACTGTTCCCTCAGCCCCAGACATTAGGGCAGCAATAGGGTCACAGCAGAGTCCGAGTGACATTTCTAGCATTTTCTAGCTCCTTGAAAGGCTAGCATTTCAAATGAAATTTGCTAGCGTAGAATGAAAATTCTAGCATTTTTATCTTCTGCAGTGTACTCCGTCCATTATAACGTCGAGTGCTTCAAGGAAAAACTGAGCTCTTCCCAAGCGTCCTCTGAGGAAGCATTTGTACAGATCCTGTGTCTGTCACCCCCGTATCAATAATACCAACTGTTTTGCTGTTGTTACATTCCCCCTCCCCCCCCCCTTTTTTTTCAAATGCACAAAACCAATTGATTTCTATATCTAAGTCATTTGTAGAAGAGGTTAAAATGGACATGAGCACAACAGCCACTCAACAAGCAAAGCAGCAGATTTACAGAAACCGGAATGAAAAGGACAAAAGAACATTCAAAAAGGAAGTCAAATCCAAATTTAGATTAGAAATTGATGTATTAGAAGATGTTTTAAAAGAAAAAAAAAATCCAAGTGTGTTCAGCATTGAAAATAATATTAACTGTAGCACTTTCAAATCAATCTCTACCAAGAGCTCCTGAAATGTTAGGACAGAAGCTGTATTTTTCTCTCTTTCACTAAACTTCATCTTTTTTCCTTTAAAGTAAAATAAATTGAAGCCTAAAATTGAGAGCATCTGCTATGCGCATACTCAGGCTTAAACCTGACCTGATACCTTTTAAGTTTTATAAGGTATAGAAGAAAAAAATGGGGGCGGGGGGGAGAAAAAGCTTCACCAAGATTAGAAACAGGGAAGTTCTGAAAAGAAGCGTCTCAGCCAAGAGTGACCCGAGCGTGTTGTAGGTCTAGCGTTTGCCTTGGAAACACACAGTGTATAACCCCCACAGGCAGCACACTAGAGAGACCGAGAATCACGACCACCACAAAGTACGGCAATGAAAGCAGTTAAAGAAAATAGTTTCCTGCTCTGCCCAATTCTCCCAAAGTTGCCAAAAACTTCCATTAAAACAGAAGTTTTTCAAAAACGTAAATAGCAACTCTGAGAGGATGATGGCTAGGTACTTTGTTCTCATTAAATATTGACAGCGTGCTCTTCTAGTAAAAGACTACACAGTGCCTTTGTTTGATGATTTATTTTTTTTTAAATGCCTCAAGCTCTCTCATTTTGCTAGTGCACTTTCAGGTTGTCCCCAGTAGCTCATAATTGCACGACAAGGTATCACTGGGTCTCCACCACCTCACAGTTGCACACAAAAGTGTCCTTACACTTACTTCTGGGGTCAACTAAAGCCGACTTAATGCTAAAATAATCACACTATTCAAAACATGTTTCTGTTGGAAAAACAAAGACATTACAAAAATATTTTCACGCATACAAGCTACTCTGTTAGTCTGCAACGAGAGCTACACCTCAGACATTTTTTTTCTCTTGCAGATTGTGGTCAAATTTCAACACGGTTACATCAGCATAAAATCCAGCACAACTCCACTGAAATCAGCAACATCATACCATACCTAATGCACATAACAGAAATACAGTCTGTTTCTCAACCGATTTTAATCATTTACAGCTTTCTGGGTAAAATTGCCACTGGGCTCTGAAATTTCTCATGTTCCATGTAAACAGATGAGTATAATCTCATAAATTTAATGAAAAAAAAAATCAGTTTCTTTTTCGTTATGCAAATACCAAAAATCTTTTTCTTTTTAGCAGTTAAGTATTTCTTCAGAAGCTTGTTTGTGTTCAAAATCTCCAATGGCACTTTTAGTAAGACCATAAATTCTTTGAGGGAAACACTTAGAGCCAGAGTAAAGCCCCAGTTACAGAGGCAGAAACACTGAGCAATCTTTAATGGCTTTAATAGGAGAATCCTACAATTTTAATTGCTCTCCTGTTTCAAAGAAAAAACCCCACAAAACAAAGAAATAATTTTTAAGAAGAGGTGAATAAACTGATCTTCGGTACCTTGATACCTACTTTTTTTGCAAAGGATCATTAATTTTACGTTCCTCGCTTCCTGAGCGCCTAACCAGATAGATACTGCAGGACCTCAATTTCAACTGATCACCTAAATAGGTGTTAAGGCATCAAATTCTGATGTGGCCAATGTTCATCATCAGCCAAAACACAGATTTCTTAACTACTGTTCAGTAAGGCAAGACTTTTTTCTCAACTAGACACCTGAACTTTCCTATCACCTTAAATACACCACATGGGTTGCCCCTCTCTCTCTCTTCATGTGACACCTAATAGCCCCCTAGTAACCCCCTAATAACCTACTAGGAAAAGACTTAAGTTTTCATAACCCCCAGCTAAATCACAATAAGCTTTCAAAAGGATGGACAGCCTTCATCAAAACTCTGGGCTTGTCAAGAGATTTATTTTTTTTATTTTATCTTAAAACAGAACATAAGTTTTCATCAACAGGGATCTAACATTCAAGTTTCTTTTTCATCTATCATTCTCTGAAATCATCAGGGAGAACAACCTGACAGGAACCCACTCCTAGAAGTCTGTAACTGTTTCCTACCTATGGACACGCAGCTATGGATGAAAAGCACCTCCTTGAGTTACCCACTGGGAGACTGAAACTTTAGAATTCCAATAAGGACCTTTAATTTCATTTGAATTAAAGGTGAAGCACAACTTCCCAATTTAGAAGAGTCTATCAGAATCTTAATTTAAAGATGACAGTTTTAGTCTGTCTGTATATCCTGAAACAGTCATTACCTACCAAACCTTCACTCATTTTGTGCTAAAAAGGCACATCAATCATAGTTTATCTGTTTACTAGTTTTTAGACACACAATTTTTAACATTTTTCAGATTTAAATTCCCTATGCAGCAATCTGCACATGTAGTTTCTCAAAAAAAAAAGGTCTTAAGTCTGCAGTTGTTTTTCAGGATCTGGAGGAAAACGCAACACCCAAACCCCCACCAAAAAACCACAAAAACACCCACTGACACAGAAAACCAAAGAAAGCAGAAAAAAAAAATCACTTTTACTCTAATGCCAGGTCTGTGATAAGATGGTGCCAGCTGGTACACACTTGTGGGCAGGAAACCACACTCACCAAAGCAATGTTATGTGCCCTGCCAGATCCTGCCTTCCACTGGGCACGCTGTTCCCGCAAGGTCCACGCTGTCAACTCGTTCATTCTCATTTGAAGCCTTAGCGAAACCTCAGCTCCTTCCTGCAGTGGAGCCTTGCCAGGGACATCAGTCTGTTGCTGGTGACACACTCTACACACGATTCAGTGGCTTCCTGCTCGAAGCATTACATAGTTTGAGCCTCTAGCATATCCTTCGGGAACACTTACAGACGAATCCACAAGATCAGCAGCCTCTTCAGTTAGCAGGTAAGTCTGCACCTTTTCTTCCCTGATACTAACCTGGCTGGCACTGGCTATGGGGGCATAGGGCTGTCTATCCCAAGTAAATAAAAACTTGACAGTATGATTCGCAGACAAAACAAACAGCTAAATAGGCAGTCAAGCACCATTATTAGTCAATAAATCTCAGAAACAGTAACAAAGAAAACAAAACAAAATACACACAACCAAGTAACGTTTCATCCATTGCTGCCAAAGGATTATCAAGCTGGAAATCACATCCGTAGAAGACATGGTTTTATTAAGGACTGTTGCATTTAGCTTCACTGAATTAAGTCAGAACAGAAACTTATTAAACAAAGAAAGTATACAACCTGTGGCTAGTGCCACACACGATACACACTAGTCCTACATCTGACAGTCATGAGTCAAGAGAGTTCAACTCCGGATCAGGGTGCATACAGCTAAATTTAAAAGGAAAAGTACTTCTTGGGGTTTGCCAAGCAAGATTCAGCAATTCCTGAAACAGACTGTTTCCACAGAGACTCCAAATAATTTGGAGCCGAGAAATCCTACTTCATGAAAAACATATCGATCAGTGATAGGGCAGTGCACCCTCCAAAATTATTTGTAAGTAATAAAATCTTTCTGACTTTTTTCCAAAGGGAAAAAATATGTTTATATAATAAAACCACATAATTTAAGCCAAGCAATAAACAGCAGCAGCATTTCTGCAATATAAAACAGTCAGCACAAACTCTCATCAGCTGTAGATGTAACAGGCCTAAGAAACAGAACCTGCAATTCGAGTCACAGAATTTCAGGGTATCTTGGATGTAACAACTATATACTATCCTAAAGTTTCTCCTGGTACTTTTACGTATGTTTTAGGACATTTGTTTTTTGGGTTTTTAACCCAAAAAGTACTCCTCTACTTTTACAGTCACCTATAGTAATTCTCTGCAACCAAAATTATTGTGCGGTTTAAGAGGTTTTCAATCTATGAAGTTGCTCACTGCTGATGAAAGCATTAATAATCCAAGACTTCATTTACAGCGTTACAAAGAATCCAGGCCAATTACGGGTAAATGCTTTTACTCTGTTTGGGTGCCAATGAAATTAATTATTTTCATAAAAAACTGCACTCCAACTAAAACTAAAGGTTAGCAGTGTCTCACCATACCCAAAGAAAAGAGAAATGAAGGCGCAATCCTAGACTCCAATGCGAAGCCAGGGCAACATGCAGCAGGTGAGAAGATGGGAAGAGGACGGATACTCCTCTCAGGCCAGCAAACCATCCGCTGCCAGCACTTTAAATCACTAAGATGCAATGCAATCATCTACGGTCTCCAGGGAAAGCTCAGCATCATCATAGAAATCCTACTGCAGCTCAGTCATTCTTTTTGGCATGTGCCCGCCCCGTGTTCCAGAAACTGGGAGCTTGCTTCTTGTCATTCATGTTTCGAAACGAAGGCCAGCAACTCCAGCATAGCGTGCTCTGATCTACACTTCCGTTATCCCAGTCCTCCATAAAAACAAGAGAAAGGCATTAAGCACCACTATTTTCCCCCTTGATTATTTACTGAGATAATTATGGATTGCTTATAATACAAGATACACTGCACAGTGCAAAATAACACAATACCGGCATGCCATTTTATCCAAACCTCTTTGTCCCATAACACATACGAGAGTACGTAACTGATCATATTGGGTATGTTCCTCCAGAAAAGCTTAACGAAAGCAAACCCTTCCAAATGTACCAAATAGATGGACTCAGCTTTTTCATATAGTCCTTTTTTCTGGCATTCATATTAAGTTATACTTTCTTTTAAAAAAAATAAAATTATTTTACAAACCATTATTAATTACTAAAGCCACCTGTGCTTCTAGCGAACACTCCTTTCCATCCCTTCTTCCCTCCCTACCAGGCTGCACAGCGAAGATGCAGCAGGATATTTACAGCCGTTTTTATGGGAGCAGATGTTACACCACAACAAAACTGCTTTGCTGCAGGTTCAAGAAGAAAGTGGTGGGAAGACATTTTCATAACCAGACGTTATCAACAAAAGCAACAGAGGATGGCAAACCACAGGCCACAGACACTCGATTCATACAAATCTCTCTTCCTCGTTCTCACTCTGCTTTCCAATTTGGTTTAATTCCATAGGAGAATCTAACCGGTAGTCACCTCATAATGCACTGCAAGGCTCAAATGCCAGAAGCTTTTCTTGTCTCAACAAAACGTACAGAGCTGAAATTAAATTACAACTGGCTTAAACACGGTTTGATTTTGCTTCTACCCACCTAGAACACATACCCCCTTCAAAGTAAACATGTTTAGTCACTGAATAATATGAAGTATAAAAGAAAAATTTACCCTGTAATAAACAGAGATTCATTTCAAAACAATTTGGATTACTATCGCTGAATCTGGCTGCAACCAGTGGTATTATTGTGATGTAAACAGCATGGTATTTCAACGCAAGAAAGTAAATATATCGTACCAGATACTAGCACAGGAGTTGAAATCCACCCAAGAAAACCATTTGCATTATCGGTTTGCATTATTCTGCCATAACATTTTGACACTGGGCTTAAACATTAAGCTGCAAGTACAATGCCTCTTTTTTAAAACTGATGCAATTTCTTGGGGCAAAATCTGATACAGCTAGCCAGATTTCCTGTCCGTCGGCTTCTCCCAAACAATTAACAGTTTAATTTTTTGTTTGTCCAGTAAACAGATCAAAGCATTACACATCTGCAAGAGAGGTTTACGGAGCCTCATTGCGCAAACATCCTGGGCCCAACGCTGCAGGCTGTATTGAAACACACATCTCTTACGACGGTGGGCAGCACTGGGCTGTGCTAGGTTGCCCGATGTAAAAAACCTGCACTTAAAAGAGAAGGCAAAACTTTGAAGTCTCACTTGACCGAAAACTATTAAAAGATGCAGCCTGAATTGTTAGGCTGATCTTTACCACGTGTAATTAGAATTTTTTCACGCTGACATTCTATTGCCTGTATATTAAAAATCGTGTTCAGCTCTAGGGTCCTCCTGTATTGCGTGTTACAAATTCTTTGGGGGAAGGAGCATTTTTAAGAAGTATGTACAAAGCCTAAAAAAAAGATTCCAGAACCACCATTAGATCACTGAGTGTTGTAAGAATGCAAAGTGTCAAATAATTTTTAGCATAACCGAAACATCTTTCTAGATGGACACTTTATATATCAGACTGCAATTTCTCCCCAGTCTCTTCTATTTCTTTTCTAATCCAACCATGCAGTCGAGTCTGCTCAGGGTTTGTTCTTTACTGCCTTTCACAGAACTAAAAGGAGGAGGGATGAAACAGAAATAACATGACCCATATCAATTACTTTTGAAACTGACAGGGATGTTCAGTGGTAGGCCCGATATCTGCATTGGAAAAAAAATATTTTTTTTATTCTTGTATATGGTTTTATGTCCCTTTAAGCAAGATTTGCTGATTCAGACTATCTCCATACAGTTGGAAAAAAAGAAAAAGGAAAAGAGGGGGGAAAAGGCGCTCCTGAGTTATGCTCTGACTGAAAGGTTTAGACAGGGAATCCTCATACCTAGAAATAACACTAAGAGGCACGTTTGCATTTTTTTCTGGAAGACTGGTGTCAAAGATTTTATGAAAAAAGACTGCTTGATAAATATCCTATACCAGACTATACTCTGAAACTGAAAAGAATGGAACTTTGCTACTGCTGGGCTATAAATCAAAACTGGATCTGCTCCTTACAAAGGTATCAAAGACAGCGGCCTGTAATACTGCATCCACGTCAATCTGAGTGGTATGAGCAATGCCTCGCTCCATACATTAAGCTGCACTCCTGGGAGTTTGTTCTGGTAGAGTACGTCCATGTCCCTGATTTGCTACATTTTGATTTGCAAGTCAAGGTCAAGAAGTAATTTACCGGAATCCCTGTTGCTAACACATAGGCTGCAGGCTTCTGTAAGCCCTCTTATCACAGTAAAAAGAAGTCTCAACAATTGGAATATAAAAAGATACAAAATTGTCATAATTACTCTGAAAGCTGCTTTATACCTTTAGACACTTCAGCATGTTGAACTGAACAATATGGATGCCATTTATTTTTAACGTGCATTAAATAGTGTCTGATTAAAACCACCATGTGGTTGTGTATTATCTCATTTGGGGTATCAGCAAATGGGCATCAATCAGGTTTGGTTTGTTTTCTTTTTAAATAAAATAGGGCTGCATTGTAATAAATGCTATAAAATAAATAATGCAAGGATAATTCCTGCCCCAGAAACCTTGCAATTTAGGACATGAAGAAAGAAACCTTAAGGGATCATACCAAACCTACCTAACATTCCTGAACTGACATTTACATTGTGCTGTTCATCCTTTAAAGGCTGAGCTGGAAGTGTGCACATTGTTCTGATGTGCGCTGCTGAACGCTGTTGTGTATCCCGATGTTCACAAGACAAGGAGCCTTCATGTCAGGCACTATCATTTAAGACAGGTATTGAAAAAATATAATAATCAGAAGACTGGGGATGGGGTGGGGGGGTGTGTGTCTTGCCATATTTTAACCCAAGTCCTGGTTTAGAACAAAGAAATTTAATTTAGAAGTCCACTGCAGCCAGATATGCCTACGCCCAGAAGATACAAGGATGGAGGAAGGGGGATAGATGGTGGAAGCACCAAACCTGTATCAGACAGCGAAGAAAGAGCAGTCACAACAGGTAACGTACTCTAACCCAGTAACACTACCACACTTCAGTGCTACAGGATCAAACGTGTCCCGACAGCCGCTCCTTGCTCTGCTGAAACTAAGCTAAAAATCATTTTTTATTAATTTATAAGAATTTATAACAGCTTCAATATAGTAATCTACAATTCCAGCAATTTCTCTTCATCCTGAAAAAATGTAGTCTTTGACATCTGATCTCACAAACTAGGGGGCTGTTTTTTTCTGAAAAACAGCACTTTCAGCAAGTCCATGTCAGCGTAGTGCTACAGTCAGAAACATCTGCATCGTGAGACAACTTCATGGATTTACACTTCACTTTGGAAGGAATAATTGGAACCCCGCTGGATGTAGAGCCAATAGGATCCTGTCAAATACAGTTATGAAGCCAAATGAAGCATTTCACCTGCAAAACTGCCGGACCGATTTAGTCGTATTTCAAGCTGTGAAGGGCTGGGTTTGTGCAGTTGCAGCACGCTGTACCCAAGCCAGTTTTACTCCTCCAAGATGGCATTCCTCCCGCCAAGGAACTCCTGACGCTATTTAGATTCTGGTTACCAGGTCAAACTTCAAGATTAAAAAACCCCAACAAAACATAAGCCATTCAATTATCTATTGGATAGAACAGCCTTCTTTCTTTTTCTCCCCCCTCCACTCCCCGTCTTCTGCTTTGCTTCTGAATGTTATTAAGCAACTGCCAACTTTTTAGAGGCTGCAAGTAATCTGTTACAAAAAAATAATAATCAACAGCAACTATAGCACCACTCATAAAGGATGTCAAAACATGCTGCAGACAAGTGTCACCCAGGCTTTATTTACTAATACTTTGGAAGGTGACCATAAAATCTCTTTCTAAAGATGGGAAGCCACAAGGTCGGGGAAAAATTAAGTGACTTGCTCTGATTTTAGCAAGGCCCAAATGGGAAAGCAATACTAGCAGCACAGAGCTAGGCACGAACTACAGAGCTACCTACCATATCAAGCCCAAACAAGAATGAAAAATATAAGACTGAAACACTAAAGTTTATATTCCCTGCTTCTCATGAGTTCTTCAAAGAACACCATCTCACCAATCTCATGGGCTTTGCTCAGAATGAGCCGCACTGACAGCAGAACAAACCACAACTCCAGTGACGTACTCCTCATACAGTAATGTTTTCTATTATTTTTTTCCCTTTTCACAACGAAAGGAATACACCAGTAGGTGGACACACACAATTTTGGCTTATGAATCTTGCTTGTTAAAATTGCAGATGCATAAATCCAGTTGCAGTAGTATTACAGTAAGAGAGAACAGATAATTTGCAACAACCTTCCAAAAGGCACCTTACATGACGTACATTAATTTTGAGCTGAATACAAGGCTTACATTGACTTAGGTTACACGCTCGTAACACCTGCATTTTGTCAACAGACGTTGCTGAATACGAAGAGCCACCTTTTGTCAAAATTATGTTTCAGTCATTAAGAGATGTGCTAATTACCAGCTGAACTGAAGACTACTCAGCTAAGCAAAAAGTGCATGGCCAAAGCTGTTAAGACAATACTCTTTAGTTTCTAAAACCCAAGATGTGATGATAGCACGAAGAAATAGGGGGGGGAAGAATTCATCCACTTCTGGTCATTTTTAAATAAGAATTCCTTTACATGATTTCAAATTAACCCAGGTGTTATATTTTCTTAAACTTCTGGGAAAAAATTAAAAAAACCCCAAAACCAAAAACCTTCACAAAACAAAACTTAGCCAGAAATGTATTTGTACTTCATGTATACAGAAGCACCTACTTTTTAATCACAGCAATGAGCTAGCTTCTTAACAACTGAGGGATTCCATTTATGAAATTAAGCAATATTACCAGAAAAGCCATTAGCATTTAAATTACTAGGTATTTTTTAAGGAAGAGATTTACCTCACCTAACGAATACCATAGGTCTACGATTTTACAGCTTTTAGGTATGGAGTTTTATAGCTCTTAACAAGACTGACACTCTACTCTGATACTTCCAGATGAACCAAACACCACCTTCATGATTCAAGTTTTGATTAAAATTTCAAATTACTCACGTCTTCATGCGTATTTAAAAGCTGCTAAACGCAGGGGTTATTCTTTTAGGTATTAAGGGAATAGGAAAAAAAGTAATTCAAAAACTAAGCCCACAAAAAAGGCTAATGTAACTATAGATGACTAGAAAATATCTCATATTTTGTTGTAGTAAAATTGTGTTCTGTAAAGAAAACAATTCCATTAAAAAAAAAAAGAGACAATGAAAATTACATTAAAATACACAGAGAAGATTCTGACACTAAATTCCAGTAGGACAGAGCCAACTTCTTAAAACCGTACAATGTAAGGGTTAACACAGCAATGTTAAACTCCCTCTGCCATTTCTACCTGTGAATTTCAAAATCTGTTTTCCAGTTTATAAAGCTTTAAAGTAATCACCACATTGCTCAGCACCTGAATCATGGAAAAACTACTCACTGTATCAATCATTCGATGACTCAAAACTACCTGAAGAACTACCTGTATATCTGTCTGTATAATTTCAGATCAATTCAATAGATTTTTTTTTAACATATCAAACATGCGAAAGCTGCGATTACATCTTTGTTTTCACAATATTCATCCTCAGTTCTACCATGGGGAAGCGAGGGGGTTATCCCGAATTAAAGCGAGAAGTGTCTTTTCAAGGATAAATTAGAAATGAAAGCAGTATGAGATCAGAGATTACGGGGCACTGTTTATTTAACTGAGCATAAATAAATCAAAGATATGTGAATCAGAGCATGTATTCCTTGACAGATTGATTCAATTGATTTAGTTTTTAAAATCGAAGTGTCACAAAGCTCATTAAAAAAAAAAAAAAATACATTCCCAGTAACAAAGCTCACTTTTTCTTTTTTAGAAGTCGTCTACTTCATGCCAATTCACAGCTACTAGTTTCACCTCACGTGTTTTAAAATACAAGAAGCATTTACAAAATAAATACAAGTGTTTGTATAGCAAATAATTACTGCAAACATATACTTTTGATTTCCCCACATCTGGAAACGTATTTATGTTATACAAGGCTTTTAGTTCACCACAGGAAAGCTGTTCAAAACTAACTCACAGGGATCTGCACAAAACTTGGAGAGCATCATTTATCTACCTCAAAAAAAGAAAAAACAACCAAAAAACCCAAACAACCAAAAAACCCTGACAAAATCAACTAGTAGAACTGTCACCATAGCCAAAACCCAATATATTTTACTTTTTCTGAGGCTGCAATTCAGTAAAAGGATCGGCACTGAAAATGAAGGTGCAGCAGAGAAACAGCGATTAAGTTTTTGTATGTGATCTGGACTATGAGATAAAGGTCTGAGCCAGCTGTGATTCCTCTATCCACACAGGGACCACAGTTTTGCAGTACAGACTTCATTAATAAGAATTCTTCTAAATGAACTCAACCTGACAAGCAGAAATCAAGATTCATACCTTCCATACCAACTGAACAAAAACATGCAATAGGAACAACACTCAACATTTCTCCGCAGTAATGATCCCACAGCTCTCTAGAGAGGTAAAAGCAAAATGCAGAAGACTGATACTGCTGTTTCTTTTTCCTATCCATCCGTACCTGTACATCTTTACTACCAGCTCCCTCCAGAATATTAAGAGATCATCAGCTGTCTTTCTTTTTCCACGTAAAGGTAATTAACAGCAAAGTTTGCAAGAGAGACATGTGGGGTAGTCTCTCCTTTGAGTGCAATCCCTGCGTCCAATTACAAAAGTACCAGTACAGGCTACCAAGGTCACCAGCACTACACTAACTTTTTAACCAGAGAGAGGTAAGTACCATACGCTTCTTGTAAGGTGTCAGTCTTCGTTAATTCAACAAGGGAAGAGATGGCAATCATTCCCATAAAATCAGTGCAAACAGTGCCATTACCTGATGCAAAGACTAATTTAACTGTAAAACATTTTCTTGTATAAAGACACACACACAAAATGGCACACAGTTACAAACTATTTTTGTAGGACTTTTCAAAGTTAACCTTATGCCCTCGTTAGAATACCTCAAAGGAGACCATTTTATCAATACCTGTTGGCCAGGCTAGGCAAACATGCAGATTCCAGTATTTTCTCAGTCTGGCAAGAAAAAATAAAAATAAAAAAGCACGCAGGGCCAAACATATATAACGCTTTAGGATGCATCCACGTAGAAGAGGGGGTGCTTGAAGTTAGCAAAATTATACTAAGGATATCTGAATGCAGGGAAGCACCAACCTCTGCAAATAAAAAACTGTCTGTTTTATTCTGACCTGGGCCAACGCCTTCTCAGAAGTCAATTCTCTTCCCTGACACATCCTATGGTGACGGGTCAACAAAAAGCCACTATGTATTTCATAGCTGAAAACCAGAGCATCATCAAAAAGAACTGACAGACTCTGCCAGATATTGCCAAATTTGAAGGATTTGGAAACAATCACTGTATCAGTTCAGTTATGGCAGACAGGTTACAGCACCAGCAGTCCTTCCCCTGCATACGTGCAGATGTACGGTGGGAGCTACTTCTCCTAGCTTTAGAGCAACCAGAAGAACTTGCCAGGGTCTCACAGCCCCAGCTGTTGTGGCTGGTAGAATACGGCACCACCACCACCCAGGACAACGAGTGGCAGCTCAATCTCCTCCTCCCCACTCCGACTATCCTATTCGAGCCTTCAATTATTCTCCCAGGTCACATCTCTCCCCTCCTATCCTCCCCGCCCCCAGAAACCTCCACCTTCTGCTTCAGCATGGGAATTCACCAATCAAAGCAGATAAGCGCATCATGTGAGGGAAGGCAGACACGCCAAAGGGAATTTCCAAGAGCTCCCCTGCACCTGCAGCGTAAGCGGACACAGATTTCCAATGCAAAAATCACAAGCTAAGCAGTGATGTTGAAGTATTCACATTACCTGCGACTAACCGCTCTTATGCCAGACTGCAGCATCTAATTTGCAAGCTGCTCTGATAGAACTGCAATCACATTCCATCTTCCCTTGTCATTTAATGTATGACAATTATTCCTAAGCATATTTTGCTAGGGAAGTGGTACACAAATAACACAGACTGAAAGACCAGCAAGCAGTAATTACTCAGTCTATTCTTTGCTGCTGTCAGACATGCAGTACAGCTCTCTGAATCCAGCAGAGCGCCCAATTAATCTGCACCAATCCTCAAGAACTGCATCTGAAATAAAATAAAATAAAAGAAAAACTTCAAATAGCCCCTGTCTGCCTTGCAGTCAAGATTTAGGAGCAATACACAGTCCATTTCATCACCACACCGTGCCAGCCAACCTCTCCTTTAACAGTTGTGTTTCATTGTCATCTCTGCAAACAAACCTACCGTGAATTCATCTGCCTCTCGCCCCATCTCTCCCCCTTCTTCTTCAGAAAATGCTTTTCCTTCCCTCATCAGGGTCCTTCACAGAAAAGATGATACCAATTCTGTTTCGTTCAATAGGTCACATTAGCACAGCCAGAGTAACCACTCCATGGCTCTGTTTCATACTTCCCACTAAGGCATTCATCCTCCATTTCCACTCACTCTTTGCTGCAGGGAATCCTGTAAGATTTACAGTAACATGCCCTTATTGTGTCTGCGTAACAAAAAAAGCAACTTCCATGTAGGTATCAATATTCAAAATTGTTGTTTGGGTGGTGGGGGGTTTTTTTGTTTGTTTGTTGGGGTTTTTTAAGAACTTTTATCCTCATTTGTGTATTTCAAAACAATAGGCTTTTACTACAGTTATCAATGCCTTTCCTCCCTGTGTTTCCTTTTAGGTGCACAGATGGCTAACAGCAGAGATAGGGGGAAGCATCCTGTATCCAGAGCAGAGCCTCAGCTAAGAAGAGAGTAGACATCTGTACATGCAACAAGTATACCACAGACAGCAACACCAACGATGAACATCTCCACTAGGTTAGGAAGGAAAACAGAAAAGCAAACGTGAGAGACGTGGCAATTGCAGGCATGGGAGATAAATATGTTCAAGAAGGAGAAAAATGGGAACACAAAACCCTGTAGAGTTTTGGAATGGCCAAAGATCAAGGAGGAAAAATTACTGCCTTGTTATGAGAAGCTCTTTCATCTAACCTATCTGGTTCAAAACCACAGCTCACATCTCACAAGACCTTCCTTATTACTTGTTATTTTCCACAACATCACACTGTTCACAGGATCATGGAAACTCTAGATCACTGGAATCCAAGAGATGCTTCTTATTAACCTTTCAAGTCCTTACTCTTTTTGCCCTCTTTATTAGTCACTAACCTCCCGATTGATTGCTTCCAGTCTGCAGGAGCATGTGTACTCAAGTCAATATAGAAATTGTTAGAAAAGGAAATCTATCTATAACTTCAAGAATAAACAGCCTGCTCTAACTCCTTAATACCTTTTTCATACCCATTGCTTCCTTACCAAAGTGCACACAAACATTTCTGAGGTCGAATATATATCCTCTCTCAGGTGGCAAATTGCTAGACCAACCGCAGATATAAAATGCTTTTATATAACTATTTGATAGGTGGGTGACATCTCTAAATTGTTTATCTCCCTACCATTCTGTGATTCTGTCATCTCTTCATGTTTTCACATGGTATTACACATAAAAACAACAGAATACAAGCACCAAGCCTAAATTAAAACTTTTCAAGTAAATCAGTAAATCTGAAAAGGAACAATGTAGAGTATTCAATCTAAAAAGTCACTCTTGAACGTAGCATCCATAGCATTATACATCTTCTTGTGGTCTTCTACGATCGCCAGTTGCAAGGTTAGCTCACAAAGAAAGTTACAATTTGAGAGCCTCAAAGTCAACTGAATAGAGCCAGCTTTCTCAGAAATGAGAGGGCAGAGGCACGTGGTTACTTCAGCAACACTAATTTAAAGAACTCCACAAACAGACCTTACAATAGACCACATTCCAAACAGACCATCTCACCTCATTTGCCTAAAGCTCCCCGTTACTGTTATGGCTTAAAGAAATAAGCTCTTATTTTGAGAAAAGACCAAGAGAGTGACCCTTAACTGTTTGAGTATAGGGCCTCATGATGGTACAGTAAAAACTTTCATAGAAAACGGAAAGCAAGGCCCTAACTTTGGACGTGTGAGAGCTGCAGATCACCTACTTAATTCAAGTTTTGATCACCTGCTATCATAAAAAGAAAGATGAGAGACACAACATCAGGAACTAGGAGCACTTACTGGTTATAGAATACATTTTCTATCAGACAGCATGCAGCAATTGCGGAAAAGCAGATTATGGATTCACCTACTCATTAATCAAGTTGGTCATTAAACAGGGGAGGACAAGTGAGACTGCTCCATGCTGCATCTATGGTCTTTGTGATCTATGCTGTCTGTCCCACCACCAGCTACTAGCCATTGTAGCTAGTGGACAGGATCAATTGTAGCTAGGGGACAGGATCAAGATAGGGCTCAACAGCTGTAACCGGCAACAAAAAAGAATGGGAAGCCATGGAGAGGTCAAAGTAATAGCCCCATTTACCACAGAATCCTAAACCACGAAAAAGGCAAGTGGCCTGAAAACCTGGAGATCTTGTTTTTCTCCCTTTTCATGCGCAGATACGCTACACTAAGGCAACCTAACCTTTCAGTTACGGCTGCACTGCTCCCCAGGAACAGGTTCCTTTCCAGAGAAAGGCCAACTGGTGCTCCTTAGAACTCCAAAGGTGAAACAAAACACTACAACCATTCAAAAATACCATTCATCCAAGCCTAGTAACAGGGCAAACAGGACAGTAAGACTTTGTAAGAGTCTGCCTAAGGGCTGGGCTCTTCAGTAGAAAGGAAGAGAGAGTTCTGTTTCATTCTTCTCCAAAAATTGAGATTCTTTTGCTATTGCACACATACAGCTTTAATGAGTTCTTCATTCAGTGGGTGATACCTAGAATGACTTGTATAACCAAACCGACAAAAGAAACCACAGCACTTCACTACCTTACATAAGCTGATGTAGGTCTTCAAAAGGAGGGGGTGTAAGTATTGATTCCCTTCCAAGATCCCAGCAGTGACAACTTCACAGGGAAAAGATCAACAACTCGTCATCCAGAAGTCTGCTGGAGAGGAATCACTAATGCCACAAATGTGCTGCACCATCTATTTCTGTGCCTCGCATAAGCCGCTCGGGAGCATCCTGTCCTGAAAACTACAGAGTCCCAGCATTAGCGCTGTGAGGACAGCTGCGAAAAGGCTGTTCTGATACTCTTCCCCATGTTATGGCCCTATTCCACACACTCAGATACATCACCACATCCTCCTGGAACATGGAAGTTACTACTAGGCATAATTAATTGATAAATTTCAGAATGGCTGGGAATTTGTCGTCTTCTGCAGTTTCACAAACCTCTTTATCCACATTTACAAAACTTCCAGAAACCACTACCATAAGAAGACGAGTGAGGACCAAAAATACATATTTTCATGACTTAGTGCTCACAGGGCAAGAACATGAGCAAAACAGGCTGGTTAATGTTAAAGCACAGTATTTTCAGTATTTAGACCATTGCCATCCCCTATACGCAAACCCTCTACAGTTCAGATCTTTGGGAATACATATTCCAAAAAAAATCACACGGCAAAGTCAAGACAACACACACTTTTCCTGCAGTAGCAAGAGGACCACAAAGTCTGCTCTCAGAAAGTCCCACCAAATAAAATTTATTGGAGCCTTTGATGTATGCAGTTAGGTAAGTTTGATGTGGTAAGTGTTACGCGTGCATCGTTCATAAGAATAAGATGCCCTAAACAGTATGATCAAAAATTTTTTTGAGGAGTTAACAGTCTGGGTTATAAACATCTCCACTATGTGCAACCTCTGCAGACATCAAAGAGTCTTCCCAAAACTGGATGTACTACACATCTTGCAAAATTAGTAAATGAACTCAAGCCATCAATTTTGCAATTTTTGAAGTAGCACAATGCATCTATTTATTAGAGAATGGAACTTAGCCCAGGCTACTGATTAGCCATCCTGCAAATAATGCTTATGCAACTTTTAATGATGATTTCTACTAACAGCCAACCAGAGATTTTATGATTTGGAAAATTTAACTTCTAAACTAATTTACAACAACTCCCCAAATCTAATGGGACAAATGATTGGAACTACAGAGGAAACCAGCCTTCTCCGAAATCAAGGAGGTATCAATTTTCATAACTAGACACTCTGAGGTAAGATGCCTGCATTAAGTTTTTATTCTCATTTTTAAAATTATGGTAAGTATTCCTCTGTCCCTTTCTCCTGGAAAAGGGATTAATTCCATTTTAAGGAAAATATTAAAAAGCCATTTCAGTCTTTGGTAAATTACAAACAGGAAGGAATAACAATTGAGCTGGTAAAACCACCAAGGAAAGCAAACCACTGAAGGACGCAAACAGACCACAGAAAACGACAAGTTAAAAAACAAAGAAGAACTACAAATTAAGTCATCTCAGTAAGCACGGAAATTATACCCCTACAAGTTTTCAACACAGTATATGTAAACCTGGTGAAAATAAAGCCATCAGCTCCTACAAAGCTGTAACAAATACTTGACAGACTCACAGCATAGCCCCAAGTTCATCATCACAGCCAGATATTACTGGAACAAATGGCCAAAGTCTGCAACAGAAGTCAGCAACGTAAACCAAGCCCAAACAACTCGCCTTTATTTTAGAAAAGGTGAAAACAGAACACAGCAAGCAATTTGGGGTGATAAATAACAAAGAGGTGTTTCCTCTGTCAGTAAGGGAAATCCATACAAATTCTCTCTCATCCCCCTTAAGGTTCTTTCTTCCCTGCATGCTAAGGAAAAGCAGAGAGTGTAGGTTATGCATAAATTCATGACAGAAAACACTGTTTTAGAACAAAGCTCCAGTGCGTGGGCGCATGTCTATAAAATAAAAGGCATTGTTACTCTACCAAGTACATACCCACATCCAGCAGTGAAATCAGATCTTCAAATTTTATTTTGACAGCTACTCACAGCTGTATTTTCACCAGAGGTTTGACTTTCATATTAATAGCTGGTTTTCAGTGGTATCATCGAGATGAATCAAAACTGACAGGCAGAGTGGTATTAACGGTTGAGGAAGAGAATTCTCATCCCTGAAATCTGTCATTTATTATTAATTACTTTATGAAGTTATCAGTTGCAGAGAGGAATAAATCTGTTCCCCAATTGTACTTAGAAACTGTCTCTGTATAATACAAAATTGCTCAGCTGTACAGCTAATTATTTTGTGGTGCATAGCAATATTGGGTACCCTTCGTCCAGAAAAAGCCTGCAAATACTGTTGACATCAGTCAGAAGTTAAGAGAAAATAACCTAAAGCGAGTAGTATCCCAAGCTTGATAAAACTGCTCAAGTAAACTACAGAATCCAACCATCAACACGAACGTGTTATGAAAGAATCTGCTCCATCCTCTTGCAGAATCAGAAATGCGACATTTTCTCGAGGATCCTCATTAAGTCCAATTATTAAACTGAAAATTCCACAGTGCAGCGTCAAGTGAAGTTTGGAAAACATGAGTATTATTTATATACTAGGAGAACACGATGCACGGTGCACTGAAGATTGACACTGTGCAAGACTCTGATTTTGTGTAGCCCCTACTGCCTGCCTTTTGTACAGATCCATCCCCGTGGACACTTTAACATTATATAAAGCTCCCCCGGAGATAAAGATTATTCTGTAACTTTCCAAAATCATCTCCCTTTGAGAAAGTATTGCCTGACAAACCCACCTTATATACCTCACAAACGCATTAGATCCCTGGGTTTCTACTTGATACCAGCATAAAAGAATATTAGTAATTTATTTTCAGATATTAAAAAAAAAAAAGAAGACCAAGGCTGGATAACTGTAACTGGGAAAGATAAACAGGATTAAGTAACAGGTGTCTGAGTGCACGCAATTCAAAGCCATTCATCAGACAGGGTGCACAGCCTTACTGGCAAAATGGAAACATTGTTTCCGCATCTTGCTTTGAAAATTACCAGCAAGTGATTTAAAAACATCTGTGTCAGTGATACACAGACACGGAGGCAAGGCAAGCGCTTGTATCCCGAGAGACCTCGCAATACATCTGAAAGCAAACAAATAAAGACGGTATCTTCGGAGGAGAGCCTTCCTTCCTCCGAGGGGATTTAAAAAAAAAAAAAGGAAAGAAAAATAAAAATTAAAAAAAGGGGGAAAAAAACCCCAACACCACAAGAAAGTTATCCTTAACTACCCAGCAACATTTGTCACACCGCCCAGCGCTGACAAAATCCGGATACGCTCAGAAAGTACAGCGAGCTGCACAGCTGGCGGCGGAGCGGAGAGGAACAGTGCAAGCACCAGTCTCACACACACGCACACACAGGTGTGCACATCCATACGTACACACAACACAAAAAAACCCCCCCACACGTACACAGAGAGACGGGG
>VXBO01012506.1:222316-260722 GCA_013400135.1 Rhinoptilus africanus
AGATTGAAGCAGAAACACATTGACTTCTCATCTCCTTCCAAAAAAAAACTTGGGCGGATAAATTTGATTTAAAAAACTTTTTTTTTTTTTCATAACCATTTTCCTGAACATTGCTGGACCATTTTGTTACAGCTTGAGGCAGACAGCAAGCTTGGAATATTTTAGTCTGGTAGTTAAAATTTTGGCAAAATATTTAAAGTCTCGGCAGTTTTAACTGTAGATGTCTCTACCAGCTGTCCCTTGCAAAACACTTGGCTACACAAATATTTTGGTTAGGCAGGACATGGCAAAATGAGAGAGATTTTATTCTTCAAGCTTTCCCTTTTTTTGCAGGGTTTTTTCACAAGACTCTTAATTTTCCACACCTGTAAATACCATCCAGTTCCACCCTGTTTATGGTCCCAATCATTTGTATCAGCTGTGATACCTTTGTGTTGCAGACCCATATCCCATCAAATGCTTTGATTTAAAAAACCTGTGGTTACCTTATTAAATGTTAGATCTCGACAAGCAAAATTTCTTCCAGTATTGCATCCCTGATTCATTATAAAATAAAATTTTCTATGATAATTTTTCAGAAAGTCTGATAGCTTTCTCCTTGGCTTTCCAGGAAACTATATCCACACAAAGATGCATGTAATAGGAATGAGTGGGAACAAAGGGAATGTTTTTCCTCTGCCTACAATATAATATTCATGACAGACATTGTAATTATTATTTTTGAGGTCTTTCTTATTAAAAGGAGTGAATATTACTACTCAAAATTGCGATAACTGCTCTATTCATCTCACTAACTCCTCTCCTCATTGTACTGGGGTATGATGTCTTCAGGCTTGTGCACCAGGTCTTTTGAATGCAGCAGGATGGAATTGTGGGGTTGGAGAAGAGTTCCTCCAGAAGCTGGGTAATGCTGCAGGGAGGAAAACAGAGCTTTCAGGATAATGCTGCTAATAAGATTGTGGTTTTCCATTTGGACATTAGAAGAAAGGGGATGAGTTTCTTTGCCCTGTTTAATGACAAGAAATTAAATTTAGCATTGAACAGTACTTTTTGAATCTTTTAAGGTACTAGTATCTCCACCTTCCAAAAAAAATGGCATCAGTATCAAAAATGTCACAGTACTGTTAAGTCTTCCAGAAAAGGAGCCAGTCAGCTTTTATGTGTGCAAGACAAGAATCTCTGTCCTTCATCAGCACCCCCATCCCCATCTACTGTGACCTGAACGAGGGCAGGATTTGGTGCTGCCGGTCTTCACTCTGTGCTAGAGGCAGCAGCCTAAGGTAGCCCTGAGGCTCCTTTCTCACTTTTGAGACATCGTCTCTCATTACTGCCTCAAGAAGAGCAAAATCCCACTGACCCACGTATGAGAGAGTGCACTGCACCTCCAGTCTCTCCCTCCATGTATTTACCCATCGCTGATGAGACTAGGATTGTCTAATGAGCTCTCGAACCTGCTAGTACTCCCCCCTCTCCCCTTACTGAGTGTGCCTCCACAGTGGTTCGAATCAAGCTGACTTTGGTCTGGTGATCTGTCGAGCTGAAGGTAGTTTGCATCGCCTGCAAGTAAATCGTATCAACACAACCACCTCTGAGCCAACAATATCCAGGATTGTAAGTGATATATGGAAAGGCAAGCAGATTACATAAAAACTGCTCATTGGAATTCATAAAGGAGAATTTATCAATCCACTGTAATAAATGTGTGCTCACTGGGAAGTACTCTGCTTTAATTATTAATGAAAAATGCAAGGATTTTTCAGTTTAGGTTTTTTCAGTCTAAAGAAAGACTTCAACAGTAAAAGATGACAAAGTGGTCCAACCCACACATCTTCCTGTGTGATTTTTAGCTTAGCAGTTGACTGTCCTTTTTTTTCAGTCCCATCAGATGTTACTCAACACCCATTGTCCTAGTATCTCAATACTTGTGTTTGGTTTATGATAATGGAGGTAAACTCACCATCACTAAATTTTAAGTGGGAAATCTGAAGATGCTCTCTAACTTTAGTGGCAAGTTCTTGCAGTAGCCCTCCCATGTAAACAGTGAAGTCTAGAGACTCTTCAGTTTGTGGGTTTTGTTTTTATCACGGATTATATGACATTGTGCTTGCAGTGGAAAGTCCCTTCCAGTCCTGCATAAACATTTTCTGAATCTGCTTCTCTATTTTTTCCTTTAAATCTTCTAAGAAAAGTAATTTTACAAATAACGTTACCCCGTATACCCCTCCTGTGGACATACTTTCCTGTTCTTCCTTTTCCAGAGATCACATTGTTTTCTCTTTCTCAAAACTTTCCTGAGAAATTGTTGCATGGTATCATTGACCTTACTAAAAGGCAGTAAGCATTTTGATGGCATCTGAGTCTGTATATGCTTTTGTGCAATGCAAGTCCTAGCATCTGTGGAGTACCCGCAGGCTTTCCATACTGCCTCAGCAGCTGAGATGTCTCTTGGAAGTGGTGGTGCCTACAGTCAGACCGTGATCCTGGATAGAATAGTGAATAAACAAGAATCACATCAGCAAACTCTCTGAATACTCTCTGTCTGCTGGTGAAAAGGGAGGGTGGGAAGGACAGTGCAGGGCACCTGTATGCCAGAGGGGCCCGAGTATATTAATGCCACCCACTGCTGGGCCATCTGCAGGTTATTGCACATGATAGTGACTTGACGGACAGTGAGTTATTAGAAAGGAGTCACACCCCGTCCACTACTGGGGCTTAAGCACGTCTCCTCCTGCTGTGCCATTATTTCTCTCTTCACCTTATTTTCAACATTTGCTTTTAATTCATATACCGGCAGTGACACATGGCAGGAGTCCACAAACGCATAAGATAGCAGCTGGTTGAGCCCCAGAGGAACTGTCTTTTGGCAATACATTTGAGGAGCAGACAGCAAACCACACTTTAGTAGGTACAGAACAGGTTGGTCACTTGAAAGCTTGTGTATGTGCTTACTGCAGGGTATGTCACTTACTTGGGCATGGACAGCAAGAATGCAACATCAGTGCAATACCAATGGCAGTGTCGTTCCCTGGGGACTGGTGGGGTGAGGATTACAGGAGGTCCCTTTTGAGGGACGTCTTTGGCATTACTGCAGTATGGACAGCCGGTGGGTATCCTGCATGCACTGCCCTTGCACAAGGGAACTGCAATTACCCAGCTCCTCCCTCCTTTTGACATGAATAATTGCCACATCCTCTTCTTGACTAATTAGTTGACTAATGAGTGATCTGTCTATTGTCTGATGTTGAGCAGAGGTTGGCTCTCTGCAGCACCACACAATGGTGAAATGTTCTTGCTAACTGCAGGCGTAACCTCTCTTACTAGAAGGCCACTAGTGTTTTTTTTTCCATTATTTTTTTTCCTCTCTCTCTTCTCTGCATTAACACTGCCTTAACCACATATCTTGAGGTATCAGTAACCAACCTGCCCTTGCCACAGAGCATCAGACCAGTGAAGAAAGGGCTTCCTTCAGGCATCACCCTCACAATAAGCTACATCAGAAAAAAAATGCGGCGTCCTTGCTAACAGCCTCAGTCAGTCATGCAATAGGAAGGCTCTGACTTTCTTCTCAGGGTATGGAACAGGATTTTATCCCCTGGCCCCAAAGACCTGACTTGAAGGAGCTGGAGAGAGGCTGGAGGTGGGAGTAATTTTCCCACTTCTCTCAAGTACGAATCTGCTATTAGAGACACATCTCCAGCCTTTATCCCCACTATCGCCCCAGTGGGGTGGGCTTCCCCCCTCCACGTGTAGTACAAGGCCCTTTCCTCCTTCGCAGCTTGACCCCAGGTTGAAGGGAGCAAGGCACCGCTTGAACTGAAAACTCAGCATTGCCATCCTCCGAAGATATTCAAAACAGATAGTAAAAAATCCTGTTTGTGTGTTTCCTTTTTTGCCATCCTCTCTTCCCCCTCACTTTCCTTCCCACCATCTGTCACTACTGCCATCTCCCACTCCAGCCCGCCCACCACACGCATTTCCCCCCTGTTCTGCTGGCGCAGCAAAGGAAGGGGGCTCTGCCTGTGGACCTCTACATCTGCTCCAGCAGCGGAAAGGGATTTGCAGCAGCAAAACCAGGTACTTACTGGCTGCCTCACTTTTCCAAGCACTACCAAGAGCAGAGGGTTTGGCCTAAGGAAGCAGCAGGAGTGCGGCACATGAAAAAGGCAGACCCTGGGAACCGGAGTCCTGCGCCCTAAAGCCCGCGCCAACAATGCTGTGCACACACGACAGCCATACAACTCCATGATTGCTCATCTTCAGTTCTCTAACTCTGTAGCATCAGTCCGTAGACTAAAACCTTAATGAGTGCTTGCCAAGTTCTTGTAATCACACCAAATTTCATAATTTAAACATGTTTTGAAGCTCCAGAGAAAAAACGTACATCAGTGGGAACCAGCCATCTGGAAAGCTTTGGAGTCTTTTTTTGCTCATTTGTTTGTTTGTGATTCAGCTATTCCAGTACTGTAAGTGTAATTTAGTTATTTATTTAATTTTAAAGTTTTTAGGTTACAACATGAGTTTTGACTAATAGATGAAGGCACAACTCATGCAGGGATAACTCACTGCTATGAATTGCAAATGATTTCCGAATGATGAATGAGGTTTGCGGCTATGCCAAGGTACCATCCATACCATTACGACCTGTTACTTCTTCCTAATGCTCTTTGCACAATGGTTGACTTTAATGCCATTTTCCTCCCACCTCCCAGATGGTAACTGAGGAATAAGGTCTTGAACTTAGGGTACAAAGGAAGAGACAGAAGCAGCCTCACCAGCCATGAGCTATTCAGAATATTATTCATCAAATCAATTAAAAAAAAAGAAGAGAGAGTGATAAAAAATGCCTTCTAAAAACATCCTTTGGAATATGCCATGAACCCAGACCAGGTGCACTGTGCGTTATGTATTAGAATATGTGCCAGCTCTGCCTTCATACAAAATCAAACCTGCTTTAAATGAGCGATTAGGTTATTCCTTCCATGTTCACACCTTTTTTTTTTAATTATTTATCCCTGCTGACATGAGTTTATGTACTATATTATTCCTTTCTTTATACAAATCTATGGAAGTTGCATAATTCTGTTTAAAGAAGAAGAAATCAGAGTGAAAAATAGATTTGTAGAGTATGCTTTGATCTCAAAAAACCTGCCCCTTTTTTTTCAGATAGCCCTGCACTCTTCCCATACTCCCGTTCACACTGTGCAGGGAAAACATCAATGTCATTCCTGCCAGCATCAGGAATGGTGGACAAAGCCCTACGTGAGAGAGCAGAACAAGCAGCTCTGTGGTGGATTGCTTCTTAGCGCTGCCATATGTGAAATAAAATCACAAGAATATCCACATGGTATGAATATTTGAAAACCAGTGGTAGCATTTTTAGAAGTAAAACACAACTTTGTGATGTCCTAATGTTACCTTAACCAGAAGGACAACCTGATGCTATTTTTTCATATCTGATACTTCAAATATGATCCTCCCCACCATTGATTAAAAAAAAATAAAAAGGTGGAGTGAATTGAAGATGATCTGCTCCATATTCAATAGAGCTGTCCCCTCCACTGTGTGACTGCTGCTTGTGGGGGCAGGAGAAGGCTCTGCCCACCCCAGGTCCTTGCACTCAGTACTCAGGGCAGTAGACATTCGCCACCTTCCTGCCCAAAGCAGCAGGTCTCCCAGAAAATGAGGGAAGGTGGAGAAAAAGAATTAAAATGTCTTCCTTACAGCAGCCAGATAACCTACAAATTCATCCAACACCTCACAGTTAGAGGTGGCAAAAGCCATCTAGAGTCAGGCTATAGCTCCTAATTTCCAATCCAACGCCTTTGTTTTCAGCCTCAGGGAAGTTTGAATACCAGGCTTACCCTTTCTCTTAAGTGCTCTCCATATCTAGGAGGGTCTCATCTCCCCGTGCCATCTCTTTCTGGCCAGTGTTTGTTTTGGTATGTTTGTTTATTTGAGTCCTCCATTGAAGGCCATTTAACAATGAGAAAATAGAGTCAGGAGAATTAAACATGAATTAAAGCGGAGGAAGCGAGGGACTAACAAGTGAGCTATGACAGCAAGAACAATGACTTTTGTGGAAGGGAAAGCAGCACAAGAAGAGGAGTGGAAGGACACAGAAGAAACAATAATGACAGGAAAGAAAAAGTAGACACAGTAAAAGATAACCAATGGCAAAAGTGCGTAACATCAGAAAAAAAGCCACACAATAATCATCTATAAGGAAGAGAAAAACATTGGACTACGAGAGCAAAATGAGGAGGAAGTCAAACGAATACACAATTTGATTCCAGCAACAATTAAGAGGCCACTAAGATGTCAAATACAGAACAAAATTGAATATTCCTTTAAATGCCAAGATATATGACCTTGGAGGAGATGACAGGAGTTTTCAGGGTTTTTTTTCCCAGCCGTATCTCAGGCAAAAACTGTAGGTGTTTAGTAAATTTTTAATTGAGAGCATAAATGATTTACGTGTTCACAGCAGCGCATCCCTCTCTCCCCTACCACCAGTGAAATTCTTTCAGCAAGTATCACGGCTAGATTTCCAGTGTCATTGTTGTAAATAAAGGCTAGTTCTCTGCGCTTTCTCTATTTTCTGATAGCACATCATTTTGTGCCTGCTGTCAAGCAAAGCGCCAATTGAGAAATTTCTCTTTGAAAATGTATTTTAGTGGAACATGGCAACCTAATCAAAATAGCTGTTTATAGCCTTTGGAGGCAAAAAAACAACTGTTAACATTTGGATGATTCTACAATTAACATTTGGATGATCTTACATCTTAATGTGAATATATTTGAATGCTTTTGGGTGCTGCATAATAAAGAGCCAGTTACTAAACTTAGCAACACTTCATGTAGATTAGACATTATAATTGATGCTTACAGAACAGGACCCAGAGAAATTAATTTTATGTTGCTCCAATTTCACTGGTTTAATTTAAAGAGTTACACAAAGGGCCTTTACCATGGGAAAAAAAAAAGTGCACATATTCATGGATGATCACATTTGTGTTTATTTCTTCTCTGGAAGTAGGTGGATGTGTTGTTATTCCTGCCCAGCATGAGCTCTCCCTAGCTCAGTGCCCTGTGCCGCAGTTTCGCCACATCAAGCTTCAGCCTCCTCCAGCATCCCTGGGCTCAGGCACTTTCCCTGTTTCCCTTCCCCTCACATCTGGTACACTGATGGTGTTACAGCCTCCAACAGCTCCCCCGTCCCAAACAAAACTAGAACACTACTGCTCACATTGTGTTTTTTCAATCCCATAGCTGTCCTTTTCCAGCATTAAGGCCTTGGATGTACCGTGGGTTTTCAGCTCACAATTCAGGAGCAAGAGCAGGAGAGGTGTTTAGCCAGGCTGGCTTGGGGAGCAGCCCACACAGCAATCCTCCTTTAGCTGGCCTACCTAGACAAAGAAACAACCCCAAATCCTCATGTACCGGTACACGTTCCTCTACCTCCTTTCCCTCCTCATCCCTGCTCCTCTTCATGCTTCATTCAGCTTTTCCAAAGAACCCAAATCAGTGCTAACATCTCCTCCTGTTAGTCCAGGCGTTAGCAATTTTCCACTCGAGGCTCTGGCTCCATGCATAAAGTTTGGAAGAGAAGGGCTTTATGTAGATCAGAAATACTCTTGGTTTTTTCTCTCCAGAGCCTGCTCATGTACGAAGAGCTTTTAATGATCAACTTGATTAGATCCACAGGCACAGTGCTGTGTCTTCAGCAGCAGAAAGACTGCCAGAGACATGAGGCATAGATAATTCATACTAGTCATCCTGATAAGGATAGATAACCCGAATCATCCCAATATTATATTCTGTGGGGGAGACAATTTACTGTATAGATGCCAGACCTGTGGCCAAGCAGTGAGATTTACACCTCCAGAGCCAGGAACGTAATTCAGCTGCAGCTGATCAATGAAAGCCTGAAATAGATGGAACACCTCCAGGATTGTATGGAGGGACAAAGCTGTTGGCCTGAGCACAGGCTGCAGCCCTGGGCGTCTTCCTTCCAAGCAGGTGCCACAAGCACCAGCTCCTAGAGATGCTCTCATTCACTGTCCCAGCAAAGTCAGGAATAGGTTCTGCATGCTCTGGTATAATTTACTGTACTCCCTCACAAGCAGTGAAGGGGTTTAAACCCAGGCTCCCCACCTGGCATTGCAAAGCGAAGTGGGACTACTACCTTATGGAGTAAAAGAATGACTTGGGTGTCTGACCCCAAAAGAAGATCTTTGAGTTGTGCTGGATTCAGCACTCTAAGATACTTCTCCTGCCGTGAAAGGGGAGAAACCTCATCCTTCTCCTTCACATATCCTGCGAAGGAATATCACAGGTGATGTTTTGTATGTTGATAAGGAAGAAGGAACCCCAGGAATATAGAATTTCCCTGCAGCACAAATAATCCTGAATCATCGCAATCAACAAACACCAGCAATGCTAGTATGAAATTCTGCCCTAGTGGCTCCTAGTTAAGCTAGCCCATTCCAAGCATTCAAATCTAAAATTATATTTATCAGGAAAGTCATAAAAGCACTAACTCCAATCATCAGTGTTTGGTGAAAGCAAGGAATAGATAAGATTCATGTGTGTGTGAGATACCTAGTTAAATATTGGCAGGAAAGGGAGGTGAAAACAAAAATAGGCAGGGAAAAACCTGTAATCAGGCCTCATTAATACTGTAGTTAATTGATTTTCTGCTTAGATTTCAAGAAGCGGCAGGAAGTTTTCTTTAAGGTGGGTAATAGATTAGCACCCATTGGAGAGGCAGAGAGCAAGGGAGATACTTGTATGTAAAAAATGTGAGCTTTTCCCCTTTTGATAACTTTGGACCATTTGCTTCGGAAGTTAGTAGAAAACTCAGTGGTGCAGTTTTAATAAACTAGTATAAGTCTTAAATTTTTTCAACTTTACATGATAAAAAAATATATCATTTTCACTGTTTATGAGACCTCTCCTTTTATCGTGCCTGGGGAACCATAAATTGAAGAATCCAGCATTGCTCGTCTCTGTCTAATCACTTGGCCTACATTTTGATTCTCTTTTCATGCAGCAATTCAGATGCTATGATGATAGTGAGACATGAAGAGAAGCAAAAATTATTTTTACAGAATAATATCCCAGGTGCTACTTCATCATGCCTAAAGAAACACAAACGAAGCGTGAACTGGTCTAAATTCTAAGGATTTGTCTACACAGGACTCTTTTAATTCCGCTTAGTTAAACCAATACAGACTTTTAAGTGGTTGATGCTGACTAAGCTTAAACAAGAGCAATACAGTGCCAGAAGGGTTGTCCAAGAATATTATCAAAGTAATGGTCTGTCTAAACGCAGAGATATGTTTAGATGGGATATAGTGGGACTTGAACCTCGTATGGATGCAAGGGAGGTAAAGATGTCACAAAAGATAGGTTATCTCCTATCTGCTTACAAATACACCCTCTGAAACACTGTTGGATACTGGGTATGGTAGAGCAATAGCCTCATCTCTGCTGCAAAGCCTGTATGCTTTTATTTTTGTCTTTAAGGACGTAATTGTAAGAAATAAGAAATCAAGTACGCGTGCAAATGCACACCTGCTATATGATATTAGGTATGATATTGCTGTGTACATAGGCTGAGTACCGTAGGCAGGCTCTGCTGGTACAAGAGTAGGCAGATTGGTATTTATTGCACCTCAAGGTAAATTGAGCACAGGATGCAATTCTTGCCATGGCTCTCAAAAATCCCATGGGCTGCAGAGCGGGGCTGTCCCACTGTCCCATGGTGTCCCCCAGTGTCCTGACTCACTGCCCGCCCTGCTCAGGGACCCTCCTGGTGAGATCGCATCTTTGGCTCTTCCCCCAGGCTTTATCATAATGAAAGTAAACACAAACAGAACTCACCCCCCCAAACAATAAGCCTTGGTATGTCCATTATTAGTGCAGAATCCATCCTAACAGTTTAAATCCAAGAGCAATGCTGCTTTACACATCTTCCTAGCTCAAAGTGCACCTTTTTGTTTTTAATTCTAAACCTTTTCCTATTTATACCCTGCTTCAACAGCTGTGCCTTATTCCCCATTCAACATCCATTTTCCCTTAAGAGGGATAATTAATTTAGAACTCCAGGCAATAAGACATAGGTGAGAAACCAGCTTTCCTGGTGTTGTCTTTCTTTTCTTAACCGTTAAATGGTGCAGTTCTGCCTCACATTTATATGGGAACAGGGGAATACACCTAAAATCAAAACCAAAACTGGAAAATAATTCCTTTTAACGCTATGCTAACGTAATGAAACACAGGCGGAATTGCAGAAGTCATATTCCCCTACTGCAGTATTAATTCATCGTGGGTTCTTCGGTACTAAGAAGTCAAGAACTGACAAAATTAGGCTTTGATGTGTCTCTTCACTTAAGGAACCACGTGCTTGCTGAAATAAATAGTTTCAAGAAGTATTTTCAGGAAGCTCAGGTGCAGGAGCAGTACTTCAGAGATTTCTTTGCTCCATCAAAGCAGAGCAGCCTGTTTGCATTTATGTGAGCTCTCCGTACATCCACCCTGCTTTGTCGTCCTGAAGGCTGCTAGCACTCAGGTGCTCCAGTTACTGGGTGAATCTCAGCCCTTTCTTACCTGAGATGACGAAACTAAGAGATCATATTAACCTTGCAAAAAGAAAAATGGATCCCCAGGCTAAAAGGGAGCTGTCAGGTTGTCTTTTGTCTGAACTGGTCTTAGGATATCATTGGCCCTTACAAAGTCATCCTCTGTGACTGGAAAAGGAAGAGAGGCAACTGGGGAAGGCTTGATGTCATCCTAGTCCCAGTAGGATTTTAAATCCTCAGCTCACCAAGGACCCATAACCTGAGAGATTACCCCTCTCACTGTCTTGGGTTACCTTCCTTGGTACTCGCATCTGCAAATGCATGCAGGTGTAGGTGTCCTGAGAACATAAAACCAAGCACATAGTGGTCATCTCTGTGATGTCATCAGATCACAGAATTGATGACATAGATGTCAGCAATTCTGTGATCTCAGTTATTTAACAAGACTTGTGCTCATGTCCAATCACCAACCAAAGACTCAGGTCAAAGCATTTTTTGATTTGAGAGCACAGAAAAGCCTTTTCTTGGTGATGCAATTAAGCACGTGGAGTAGCTTATTCTATACCCTGTGTGCAATGAGTGACTTCTGCTAGCCTGCTTTTTGCATGATTTCCCTTTAAAGCTAAAGCCCCAGTCATGATGGTGAAAAATACATTGCTTTTTTTCCTTCCCCAAATAATGTCACAGTATATAAAGTATGGAAGTGAAAATATTCATGCATGGGGTGCTCTGTGACTGTGAGTCTGACTCCTCTTTGATAAAATCCAGGTGATTCCACCTTTCCAGCACAGCATGTGCTCATGCTATCTGCACTGTGTTTTGCAGGCGCTACAAGAGCAGCCTTCTGGAGGTGGACTTGCGGGCAAGAGCGAGAGAAAACTACACGTACAGTAAATAAAAGCATCACTCACAAAGGATCTTTCAACTCCTAGCAGTGACCTTTGAAGTTGGAAGGACACACAGCCTGGACAGGTAAGGGAATTACATTGCCAATTATTTTATGGTGTTTTTTTTCTCTTAAGCATGCCTGTACAAAGAAAGCAGTTTGCAAAGCTGTGTTTAAAAAGAACTGGATTTGTCAGCTATGACAATAGCTAGGGGAAGATTTAAGTAAAATAATAGGTGTTTTTCATCTTTAATGTCTATAATTAGTTAACGCACTATAAAAACCAGCACATCATTACTCTTCCTCTCTCTACTGAAAAAAAAAATCAACAAAGAAAACATACAAACTCATTATTTGTTAGCTCATCTTTTAAGAGCCTGGTTCCTCTTCAGTATGAATTTAGTGACGATGCATTCAAATGAGTAATTTAGACCTTTGATGACAACTTTTCAGGAGTGGTGTTATCAATGTCAGACAGCTTCCTGGTTTTGACCATATAAACAGAAGACAGGAATCACCACTGACATTATTAGTTTTAGCTCATCTTCCTGCTATTTGGATAGGAAAGCCCCCTCTTTTTTTTTTTTTTTTTTCTGGTGGTAAATTAGCATCGTTAATTTTAGAACTTCCTGATTGTAAATGCTGAATCAAATGTATTACCATAAAAGAAAAAAAAAAAAAGTCCTGACAGTCCTACTGGCACTGCTAAAGTCGCAAAGCCAGACACTCCTGGGAGATGTTAGAATTACGTTTGCACCGTCTTCATTTTGCAGGTTATTACCTCTGTGTCTTAGGCACAGACAGCAACCTTACCGGTAATAACAAGCCTGCTTACAGCAGATGCAGTGATGCCGCATTTACACACACAGATGCTGAGAGCAGGAACCCATCCCTGCTCGGCAAAACATTTTGCTTTGCTGACAATACTTTCGGTGGCAGTTAAACACACGTGTGAGTAAGGATCATTTTAAGGACTTGCGTGTTCAGCTGCACACAACTGCTCTGCATGCTGGTATTCACACCAATAGCCTCACTGGGGATAATTTTAAATTAAGCACGATGTCTAGCCCTTTTTGCTGTGGGTGTACATGGGAGCTAGCAGGTGTAAGCAGCTCACCTTGCCCTGCATGAAACATCTCAGCTGAAGGCAAAACCAGCTCCAGCTTGATAAGAGTCTTTGCCATCCCTGTGGAGTTTATTCAGGTTGTGGCTTACCATTTCACTTTGTTCACAGAAGGATATTTAAATTAAAAAGCACTTTGAAATAAAGAGATCCGTTAAAAAAATATCACTAAACATTTAGTATTCCCTTCCACATGCTTACAGAGATTTTTTTTTTCAGCTTTCTCTTCAAGCCTTATATTGTTTCCTGTTACCAACACAATTTTATGTAGGTGCACACCCTACATAAGTTGCCAAGCTGCACAGTGTTCTGTTGGATTCAGTAATAGACTTAAATTTAGCAATTTTCTGATTGGAAATAATGCTATTATTCATGTGCCCTTGTACCAACTCCCAAGTTACCGCCTGGCTCTCTTGGTAATATTACCTTCCTGATGCACATTATCTCAGAGGTCAATGCAAAAGGAAAGGTGTTACACAACCCTCAAGCACAAATCCTCCAAGGAGATCTCGGATAGGCACAAAAATGTTATAGCCTAATCTCGGCACAACATTTGCTGGGTTCTTACACACTTTAAATATATGCAGCGCTCCCTTTCTAAGTGTTACTCATAGCTGAGACATCTGCACTTCTTCAGTGCGCTTAGTGTAGCCACGAGGATGTCTGGCCACAAGAATGGGAAAGAGCAGTGGTCTAACGGGCTAAACTGGGGGGTGAAAACGAGCTTACTCTTATTTGTGAGGTTACATGAAGGTTTTTTTCAAAGCTTATGTTACTATGTGAGTAACCTGCAAAGGCAAATACCTAAAGATGGCGATCTAAATCCAGAAGCAGCTAAGCAATGGCAGTGAGTTTTTATTCAGAATTTTGCTTCCCCTACAGAGGCAAATTTAAAACTTGGAACTTAATTTCTTGGTGGCTTGAGTGTTGTAACTGAAAGAGTTGGAAAAGCTGGAGATTAAAATGTTTGATTTGCCTGAAAGGAAAGGACTTACTGACACAAACCAGGAACTGCGATGAAATCTTGTTTACCAGGCAAGTGTGGGGCTAGAATTCAATACACCGTAATTGCCGCGACCAGAAATTAGACTCACTTAGCGAACAAAATTCGTTAAGAGAAGCTATGCCTCACGCCATACCTTTGCGTGACTGATTTAACGCTGTTACTTCCTTTTTGCTTTCTCCCAGAACAACCCCCTTAGAGCAAGATAATTACATAGTGTCACTTAAATTCAGAAGGAGAAAATAATAAAAAATATTGGCAGTGCTGCCTAATGAAACACTCACTAATAAAGGCTTGAATTAAAACAATGTTGAAAAACTTAACAGAAAATTTTAAAAAACCACAAATGCGTGCAGAAAGTCACTTGTGCAACATCTTTAGCGTTTGCTTTTAAAGAATCTTCAACCTTAAATTATTTTTTTTTCCTGTTCTGTTCCCCATAAACATCAGTTGTCCCGCACTTGCAGTGGTTGTAGTCATGTTAAATAGGTAAAAAGATTCTCTTACCAGCACCGTGCTAGAAGTTATTCTGCAAAAGTGATCTGAAGATGAAGCGAGAGGCTTTAGGAACCAGAGAGGTAGCAGACACAATAGCGGGAGTACGGGAAATTGCAGAACAAGGGGAGAGACGGGAGTCGGTGACTGGATTACTACTAGAGCCAGGGAGCTCTGAAGAAGGGACGGGAGCGGGAGAGGGATGCAAAGTACCAGCATCTAATAAACTCAGTGTATCTTATGCTAATGTGCCTTTCTTCAGCTAAAGGACAGAAAGGCCCAAGGCCCTGCTTATGCAAATTGCCATGGTGCTGCTGACTCTAACAGCACCCCTGGCTAATTTAGGCAAGCAGAAGAAAATAAACCAAATAAAAGCAACAGAAAGAAAGATACGCATCCCTTGAATCTTCCTTTCAACCCGCTAACTTTGGGATGGCAAATGAGAGTTGGCAGAAGGACTGGCAGCTTGTGGTACAAGCATCTGGTACATTTGCTGTATACACATTTCTGTAAAGTGTATTTTGGGGCGCTGATATTTCTTGTCTTTCCTTCCTCCCCTCCTTTTCCCTCCAAACAGAAATAGCCTCCAGCTAGTGCTCATCCCTGTGGTAGTACATATACTTGCAGACAGGGCAAAAAGAGCTTCGGTCTATATAGGTATATGTATTGCTGGCAATCAGCAGAAAGCATGAGTTGACTGCTTTCTCATGAATCCTCACCCACGAGCTCAGATTTCTCCTGAACACACTAACCGTACAGTTGCGGTGCATGAACTTGCCTAGCCCTCAGGCAGAACTGTGTAATAAGATTTTCATTGCCAGCAGATTAAAATTCAGTTTAACACCTATTTGCCCACGCAGAGCTAAACTGGCAGCAAAGTGAGGTGAACTGTGCCCTCTTCTTAGCACTCTGGTGTGCTGCCCTGTCAATCCAGGAGCTGATAGTTATTTATATCTTTGCAAAGTAGGTATAAACCAGAAATCATTATGGTTGTGCCTAGCCTGGGAGGCAGAGGTGTGTCAGCACACCCTGCGGTGCTGCTGCCTGAGGATTTGGGATACAAGACTGCGCTGGGGAAGGGATGTGCAGGGCACGTGCGCCAGGGAGAGAGCAAGTAGTTCATTAGGATTGAGAAAATGAGAGATGCTACGTGATCCTACGGTCCGGTCCTGGCCCTGGGTAGCGTCTGTGTGGCAGTGAGGTAGCCACTGCTCATGGGCAAGTCCTCTGAGCTGCACCAAAAGAGTGGTTTTGTTAAGAAGAAATCCTCTGCTGACAAGGGAAGCTATTTAAAACAAAAAACTCAATAGGAACTGGGTTTTGAACTTTTAAAGGTACAGAAATCCAGAGCTGTATAACTGTGGGTGACTTTCATTGCAATCATTCTCAGACCGGAGATTATTTGTGCAGATCTCCCTTTCAAATAGTTCAAAGAAGGATGGAGACTGAGCTGCGTTTAAAGCTTGACTAGAAGTCATTCATCCAACACGTCCCACATGTTTGCCAGACAAGATCTCATTGCGTTATATTTGCCTTTCTGATTTAAGCAATATCAGATCTTTCTTAGGAAACCAACAGAATTGAACCAGGGATGAATTTTAAATGACATTGGAGAAGCTGGTTTTACAAGAAGAGAAAAAATCCATTGATTAAAGTTACCGTCTTGAAATAATTTGTTCAGAGTTCATCTACTGAAGTGAAAACTCCCATAAAAAAGCCTAGAGTAGCGTATATGTATATCGAGTGTGTGTGTTATTTGGATAGCTGTCATTCAGAGCCAGGCAGAGTAGAAAATAAGAGACTACACGCGCTTCAAGCTCTAACCCCAAGCCTCAACTGCTTCCACAGTCTCAGGACAGCTGGAGGTTTTTTGCTAAATTTATCAGCAGTAAAGTGGTGAACAACAGGGAAATATGAAAAAGGCATAATTAGACTTCAGACTTCACATCCCAGGGATGGGAGCGCAGCAGCTCGCCACCCCTTTGAAACCAAAGGCAAATCTCAAGAAGGATTGAAAACACAGCCAAGAAAGACATCACTAAGTGGTTGCATTTCTATTTGGAATAGGTAAAAAGCCAGAACTGTATTTCATTGTACTTTTGAAAGAGAGATCAAGGCAGGTGCAAATTTGATTTGAAACTGAAATGCTGTGTTCTGGATTGTTTCCCAAGTGTCTCTAAATGCTGCGCTTCTAGGTGATATTTTTAAAAGTATTGGTGAAATCTAGCAAAGCTTTTTGCAACAATTTCAGTGAAGCCGTGCTTCTGGGGCAGTGAGGTTATGGCACATTGCCTGGAGGATGGGTTAAAACATTGCACAAGTGCCAAATCCTACTGACATTCTGGGTTATCTAAGCATAGCGTCCTGTTTTGGAAAAGAAAAAAAACATCCATTTTGAAAATTTTCCCTGTTTATCCCTTAGTTTCTCAAAACCCCACTCCATTTAGGGTGATGTTTCTGAAGTGGATATTGAGAAAAATGCTACTCTGGTCTGAGGATACCCAGTTTCTCATGAAATCAATACCACATGTTAGTTGCCCTCCCCATCTCTGAAAAATCAAGTCATAAATCTTTCTGGCATCTCTGTTCATTCTCCTAATTACACTGTAAAGCACTGACGAACAAAGTGAGCTTTTTTTGCTAAATTGTATGGCTGGAGACACTTGCAAGGGGGGGACTGGGTAGTTGTGCAGATAAAGCCTCTAACTCCACATTAATATACGGTGGAAAAAGAAAAGAAATAGGAGCTGACAGAGTATGAAGTACAGGGTACACCTTGTATTAGCATTTCTGTGCTGAAGGAATGGGCTATCAAGATTTAGGTAGCATAATATTCCGTATTCTATTAAAAAAGTATCATTATCATGAGAGAACATTTAATGTAAATCCTTCCTTCAGATTCCCTGCAGGAATAAGGTGTCCTAGCTAACAAAGCCGTGATTTATTCAAGAAAACATATTCCTTTTCCCTTTAAAATGTAGGCAGGGCACCTACTTCTGCCATCTCCATGGTTGAGCTGCCGCTGCACAAACGTGCCTTTATATCCAAGGAGTACCTGGGTGTCACTGCAGGTCCTTGGGCACAATGGTCTCCATTCACACGCCTTGCAACAAAAAGCAAACAAGGACACTAGCAAACATACAGAGGCTTATACGAGCTCCCACAGACACACTGCTTCCTCCCTCCCTGCCCCCAGGATTTTCACATAACAACCTGTTAGCAGGCACGTGAAGGAAGTCAAAACAAGGGCAGGATTTGCTGCCTTAACTCTTCCCTTTGCAGCTTTACGGGAGAGAGGAGAAAATCAGGATCCTCACAATCCGTAGCCCGTAAAACCTATGTCAGTGGAGCTTTACCCATTCCCCTAATATGCTTTTGCGTCTCTTACCAGTCCTGCCTCATTCAAACACCGTGCCATAGACACACATGCATCTCTCATTCATTGTACGGTGTGACCAGGATCACAGACCCTGCTTAACACCCATTAAACCCCCGTGGTTTGAGGCACGTCATGCAGCTGGGGCAATCCAGCAGATCTTCTGGATCTGGTCCGAGCCGGAGGCTCCCACTGGCAGTGCACATCGGGGGTGCTCCTTGAGGTGATCGAAAATAATGTATCTACAGACTAAGTCTTATTTTTCAGCATCCCAGCTGGTGCTGACCCGCTGAAAAGTTCCAGCCCTGAATTTGGCGTGCAAGAAGGCCCTCAGGGGTCAGGGGGACTGTTCAGCTGGGCAAGGCTTACGCACAACAACCGCAACTGAAGCTCCTGCTAACTGCAATGAGAGCAGGCTTGGCCCCAAGGAAGGGATGTACCAAAAGCGTCGAAGAGGATTCTCAGGGCAGGAATTGTGTCCTCGTGTGAATTTACCTCTAGAGTACACTCCAAATATAGATACATAATAGAAGTGAGTGATACAGAAGCGCTGATGGCATCCCGGCAATAGACCTATCATCCAGCACACTGGCTATCTGGTTATTTTCCTATATCCACTCCGCTGTTTTACAGCCCTCCTTCAACCCAGCGTCTTTCATTAGTGCAGTGATTTTTCCAAAGGAGATTTTCCACTGACCGTGCATCAAATGCCTCCTTTATGAAAGAGGTTGTGATGCTGTTTCTGATACAGCCATCAGAAACCCAACAGGGAGAGAAATGCAACTCAGAAAACATAACTCAGAATTGAACTGCTCTAACGTGTCTACTTTTTAGTCCATGACTCTGATCAGACCATAAATAGCACGCAGTGAAGAGCAACCTCCAGACATTCACCACTGAATCTATAAACGCACATTGCCACTAAAATTAGGCTGAAGAAATAGGGGGGTTTCAGTACCTATGTCATGAATTAGAACAACAGAGCACTTCCATTCCCACAGCTTTCACAACTTGGCTATAAGAAAATGAATCGCAGCTTTGGGAGCTGGCAAGTTACTGTCTGTAGTTATATGAGAAGGAGATAGCAAATAACGGCGTACTTTTCACTAAGAGCGGGTTAAACTATGAAACCCTCCCATATTTTTATCTAAGCAATTATGCATAAGATAAAATAGCAGCACTTGATGCAACCCAAACCCAGCCCCTCTCTGATACGCGGTATGAAGATACCTAAACCTAATTTATAAGCAATGTCTTTCTGATTAGGATTGAAAAGCATCCTGAGTATTAATCCTGCATTCTTCAATGTGATTAAAAGGAAGGAAAAGAAAATACATAGCGAAAAATCTTCACTACCCAACATTAATGCCAGGGTGGGTACACAATTGCTTTCTAGGCGGCTGTGATAATTCAGGCATCATTTGCGCTTGGGAAGGAACAGGAATAGTTGGGTACTTTGGGACAAAACTCGCCTAGTTCCCTCAGAAACCATTTATGCTATTAAATCATTTATTCCTGGTACTGTGCTCAGCTGACGGTACCATACATCAGCTCCTCTCTGAAGAGAGGATCTGTATAAAAATCTTCATCAAGTGGCACTTCCCCAGTGCAGGACTCTCGCGCCCTGTCCTGTGGCCAAGGTATCAGTACAATACAGCACCCTCTCTTTGACTTTATCAAACCTCAGGGAAGGCTGAGTAATTTCCATTTCCCCCCTAAAAACCCAGACCTACTTTCCTTTAAAAACTCTGTTCTTTGCATCCCGTCCTATCCCCTCATACACCACAGTTTCTATAATCGTCGCCTTATGTAAGAGACCCAGAACCGGGAGCGGTTATTTATTGGCGTTTGCATGCCCTCGCTTTCTCCCTAGAGAGCACTAAAATAACTGAACAGACCCCCATTTGATCCATGAGGACCGTTACGTATCCCCATGCTGGGTGGTACCCACTGTCACCCTAAGGAGAGCGATGCTGGGGAAAGAGAAAACAGGTTGGTGCTGTTGGTATCGTGGGGTCTGTGCTCTGGTGTCACCCCTCTGCTCATAGCAGAGGTTCTGCGAGACGCAGCAGGCGATGGGGTGCCCCACTCTGCGGTTTTGCACGAAGGGAAAGGTGCAGGAAAGCAGGAGGGAGCATCCCCAGCCCCAGAGCCACTGCAGCGTACAAGCGTGCACGCAGCCGGAGAGCCGAGCTCCCTTCCAGCTTCACCCCGGGAGCCCGCTGGTGCCTTTTATTGCTCGCCTGTTTATTTTCAGGTGGCTCTTTTGCAGCATTGTCACTCAGCTGGTTTCTAACTGACCTGGCAGGTTTTCACTGCTCTCTTCCTGCTTGCTGGCAGAACAACAAAGTCTGGGGGATTCATGTGCCCCAGCTCCCGTGCAGTAGCTGTGCGAGAAGCCTCCTCCTCAGAAGAGGAAGTTTTTGCTGACAGATGCCTCTGTTTGAAGTGTCCATGTGTATTTAGGCCCTGATCCATCAGGGCACCGGAGCACACGCTCCACCTTAGGCACATCCATATTGCTGTCACCAGGCTGTGTAAAGTAAGGTGGGTCTTTAAGTCTTTTTGTGGGCTTAAAGGTTGGGTTTATTGTCCTGGCAGCTCATGCAGCCATTACGTAGCCTGCAGTGCTCTAGGTTGATGATTTACAGAGCAGCTAAAAGAGAAAGTTTGCAGCAGGCATGTATTTCTGCAGTCAAAAACGGCAGAATAACTTCCTTGATCCATTCTGGGAAAGGGCTTTTATAAGCAAACATGCATTAACTCTTTTTAATAGGCACTTTGGTCAGAAAATTTATGAACTCATCACAATTCTCCCCTGCGTAAAGCACCAATAGGCAGGGGTTGCTCCAAGAGAAGTCAGTAGTGCATGCCCTATGAATGCCTGTTGGACACTGTACAGCACGCTGGGGCTCGCAGCAGCCTTGCAGGGATAGATATGTTCTCCAAAATTTAGTCACTGCTTCAACCCACTCCTTGTCCTGGCTATTTTGTTCATGCCATGCTCTTTTTTTCTTTTATTTGGGGGTTTTCTCTTTGTTCTTTAAATCTCCATTAACTTTGTCATGAGGATTTACTTTGAGGGAAATACATGGGAACTACTGTTACTCCAGAAGGCTGGAACAGTTTCTGAAGAGGCCAGAAAAGTCTGACAACAAAAAATCTAGTTTCTAGAATAATACTTTTTTAAAAAAAAAAAAAAGAAAAAGGTTGTTTTTACTGTGAAAAAAAATCTCAACTTAGTATTAGCTGACTTTTTGGCGCAGACAAACCAGGATCCTAGTTTGGGCTTTGTGTTGCTGGTATCCTCTATCAGCTTTGTTCTTGATGCAAACCATTTCTTCAGTGAGCTGCTGTAGTCTGGTGCCCTCAGAAGTCAATCGTCCCTGCCCCTTGCCAGACCACCTTCCTTCTGTTTCTCCCCTGCTTCCGCAGAAATGAACTCTAAATATTGTGCAAACCAAATTAAAAGACCTCACTTTTGTAACTTGCAATCCTGAAAAAATTAGTTTTGCTGATAAGGGAAATCCGCTTCTTTGATGGAAGGGACAGGAAGCAGCTGTGCCAGCTTGGGGTACCGTACGCAGCCAGGACTGGAAATGGCAGCACTGAACCTCAGTAAAATAACCCACACAATTTCCTGATGCTTCCCTAATTGCCTCTCCAAAATTCCTCTCCCCCAACTTCAGCTTGAAGAACTAGTGCAGGTCGCTTTTACCTTTCTTCTCTTCAAAAATTACATTGCTTTTACTGACAGGTGAAAACTCACCGCAGGTTTTTGCTAAAAAGAGGTTGGGCTGCTTGATTCTCTCATTCACTCATCTTCCACAGTGGTGATATATAGCACTAACCAGTAAATACGAATTTTTATACTTGAAATGTAAAGCTGCCTGGTGTCGTCATCACATAATCTATGTTATAATAATTCTCGATTTTCACTTGACCTTTAGAAATCAGCAGATTCAATTACTTGTAGCATTTGCTGAAGATTCTCCAGGGATCTCGCCATAAATTATACTGTATTCTACAAATAGATATGGCAACACTAATCAGCAAATTAAGTGACAGCGATCATTCCTGCCGAGATACTTTAAACATCTGATTGAGGTGGTACGTTGGACCTCCCCAGCCTACAGCTTCAGCCTGCAAGAGGTACTGCTCTCCTGCATAGGAAACGCTGACCTTGCGAGCAGGAACCTGTAGGTTACTTAAGATGTCTGATAAAAGACGAGAGAAAAAGGCTGATGCCTCCAAGCGAACACTAACCAGCATCGATGGATGGTGGCTCCAGTCCCTTCATTAATACTTTGCTCTGATGTAGCCACCCATTTGGCTTTCCGTGATTACTTCCAGACTAATCAGAGCTGGACACTTGCTAATAAGCACTCTTTCCTCAGGGTGGGATAAGGCATGGCAGAGCCAGTGCTGCACCAGCACTGAGATGCTCTCTCCCTTCAGGTAGTACCTACTAGAGGTATATTCAATACCCTACTCAACAGCCATTTCTCGGTGGATGTGGACCAATCCTTGTCTCATCTCCACTCTCGCTGCCCTGTCAAGTTGGAGGGGAAGAGCCTTTACTTGTTGAAACCCCACACCATCAACTGGCTGCTTGCTGGGACTGTGCTCCCTGCATTACCTGCACAGTGTGGCGAGAGATAAAATACTGGGCAGGGAGGGCAGGATGTAAAAGGGCAAGACTGTCGAGTGCAAAAGAGCTTCTACAGGTCACGGAGAAAAGGAAACCATAATTGGGACCAGGCTTGTAAACCTTTGCTGAAGAGAAGCATGGAGGAGCCCAAGGCCATGGCTGTGCTGGGAAGGTCAGCCAACGAGCACTGAGACCTGTCCTGTACTCACAGGCGGTGTCACCTTGGTTTGGCCCCAACCTCAAGCCTTTCGTTAGAAGCAGGTGCTGCAGGAGGTGGGGGCTGAGAGGTGTGATCATATCCTCTACCGCAAGCTGTTATTTTGACAGCTCTATTACAGTCATATAGAAACAACTCCTGGGAAGTGTAAAGCACTGTAAAAAAAAGTCAGGCAAGTCATCTGTCCTGCAATATGCCAGCTTTCGCTGAGTAAGAGGACTGGATGCCAGTGAGAAGACACGCAATGGGTTCTTTCTCTGGCTGTTTCTTTGGCCGTAGCTGGTTATTGTCCACCTGAAAGCCACCATTTCTCCTCCTACTTCTGTCTACTTAGTCTGTCTCCTGATTATTTCCTAGCAGCCCTCTCCTCCAGGAGGTGAATTCTTTTTTCATACAACATGAAGACCTCAACCCCACCTGAGAGGAAGAGATGAGCAGCCCTTTCCTGAGCTACCCTTCTTGGAAAGATGCCAAACAGGCTCATCCCAGGAGTCACTGGCTGTGCTCAGAGTTGAAGTTTCAACTCTGCATCCACATGACGTTGTACCTCTCTGCTCCGCTGGGAGCCTGCAGCATCACCTTGAGGGGTTAGTCACCAGAAGAGCTCTTTGCTCTGCACGCCTTTGGGTGATACAGATCCGTTTTCCTAATCCAGCAACATGCCTGGGGGGGATATACCCAACCACTCTAACACCAAAAATTTAATATTAAGTTTCTTTTTTCTTTTCTTTCTCTTCAAACCTGCAGATAACGCTTTGTAGCAACACCATCTGACAACCCAACACAAACAATTCTGCTCATTTATATTGCCTCTCTGGCGTTCTCCGCAGAGACATAGACACAGTTTTCTCTTATTTACCACTCCTCCCACCTTGGGGAAGGAAAGCAGCAGAAGTGCTGATGGAGGAGCTCCAGTCACACTCCCTTCCAGCTTCTGCTTGCATTTGCTCCACAGTGATAGTTTATAAGGCAAAACAAATGACTTGGGAGGCAAGCGTGTGTTACAGAGCCCTAGCCAGAAGACATGCCTGTCAAGTACTCCAGAAATTCACAGTGACTTTGGTACATTTTTGTTTGACAAGAGGTATCCTGCAAAGTCTAATTTCATCCCTCATTATTATTGCAAATTATTCTCCCAGCTGAAGTGCTTTTTCTCTCAGGCAACACACTGCAAATTGGTGCTGCACTCTGGCAGTCAAGGGAGGCTCAATCAGCACCTCCCTTCTGTCAAGGGAATGCCTTCGAGGGCTTCGCTCTGCACCTGACACTTCCTATGAAGGAGCCCTTGCAGCAAAAGGGAAGGTTTTCAACTTCAGGAGCAACACCTGAATGCTGCTGGCAGGAGGCACCCTCGCTGGCAGCGCAGAGGAGCTTCAGCTACTGCACCAACTGACATACTTAATCTCTTTCTTCCACTTACAAACCAACACCACCATCAAACGCTTCCACAGGAGACCAGGTGCACAGTAACATCGCATCCTGCTGTAGCAAATCCACGCCCCAGCAGAAGGTGATTTCAATTTGAAACAAAATACGATTTCATTCATTTGTACTCTCACTTACTTACTCACAAGCAGCCAAAAGCACGCGTCTGTGTGATGCTGGTATCCAGGTTGCACATCCAGGAGCTTTCCCAGTGCCAGGAAGGAAAAACAATAACCACTTCAAAACAACCCAGCCTCTCCTCAAGACAGTAACCAGAGGCTGACTTTGGACCCACCTCTTTATACCCATCTGCAGTTAATGAGGTTCAGTCCCTCCACCCTCTCCCACCTGCGAGTCATCAGGATTGACTCCCTCTTCCCTGTCTCCTGTGCCAGGAGGCCGAAGAAGCTGCCTGTAGATGCGTGTTGACTCTTCATGGCCTACTAACATACATGCCTTCCCATTGCCCTCGTCTTAATACTTGCTCCTTCTGGTGCTTTCATACCCTGATGGTCCCATTCGCACCGATCGTGACACTTCTACTGCCATCCCTACAAGGCTGCCCCAGTTCTGCAGCCCTGCCAGCAACTTCATCTCATGGGACCGCTGTGCTGTGGCAGGGGAAGTGCTGCTCATTCGTGTTGTCTTGTGCTGTTGCGTCATTACATGATGGTGAGATGGCCTTTGCAGCATGTTGAAGCAGTGGGTGTCTGTCACAGACCAAGGAGATTGTGATTTTACTGTTAAAGCAGGTCTGGCAGAGAATGAAGCTCTGTGCCCCCTTTTTAGCCCAGACTGTACAGCTGGGGAAGCTGTACCAATAGCTTCTGCTGTGCTTAAGCAGTGTATTTGCAATGACATTATCATTTCACCTCTAACAACACACTTTCAAGTGCTGATGCCAACCTCGGTTGATGGCACTGTCAACATATCAAAGTGCCTTCGGTGTTTTAGGGTGCCCAAAAGTGGCAGTTGCATTCCCAAAGTTTGATTCTTCAGACCCCGTGTGTACCTGCTAGTAAACCCTAATTCCTTGTTTCCCAACTTGCTTTCCTTGTAGCCCTACAGAGAGCTACCATTTTGCTCAGGAGCACGCACAGCCTCTGTACTCCTCACAGGGCAGCTCAGGGCTTAATCCCTGCTGGGAGCCTCAGGAGAGGTCCGACTGCCTGGCAGGGAGATGTGTCCTGTCCTAGGGGTTGGTTTTTAGAGTACCTAGGAGGACACGACTTCATGCAAGCTCCACAGAGGACTGCAATGCACTTTCTGTCGGTCAGGAGGGTGATACAACTTTGCTTGTAGAGGATGGCACTACTGGCATCGTTAAACTGGTGCAGTTATCCTTGCACATTGTTCTGGACTGTGGGAAGAGAAAATGCTTTTGTTGAAGCGCAGCAGCTCTGCTCAACCCAGAGGCACATCGGGAATCATGGCAAATGGAGGACATTTTTAACTCTCCGTCTTGTCTCCTCCACCTTGGTGCAGTTTGCCAAGGATGGAGAGACAGGCTGCCAGTCCCACAGAAACTGAGCCCGTTTCTCTTGCTTGCCTTTTTTTGTCCACATATTTTTAGGCAATGTTTAGTCCACTGGGGCCACGGGCTTAGTTGGGGCTTTGTGGGAGGCTCATCCTACAATATTAATATAGTAAAACCTACAAATAAGGCCTTTTGTTTTCTCCCTTCCCCCTTCTCTGTGTCCTCTGCCACGGGTATTGCGGCATTGGTTTGAATGTTTATACAGCACCTTTTGCAGCTGGGAATGGTTACAGGAAAAGTATCAAGACAGGGCAGATATTTTAGCCACGGAACACCAAGGAGAGTTTCATTTGTTGTGATCCGGAGTAATTAAAAGTAATTTTTGCATGTTTTGGATGAGGCACGCCAACTTCAGTAAGGGCATGAGCTGTGCAAAGGGCTTATTTTTATAGTTTTGACGTAAATCATGGAATGTTTTCATTCTTAATTTGGAACACTTGCCCTACATGTTCCAAGTCTCTCTAGATAAGTCCAGGCTCTTTTCTTCCCCACGACGTACATCCATACACTTTAAAGTCCCAGGGTTGACTGTCCAAGTCATTTAACTGGACTGAAGACAGGACTGAGACATCTTTTAAAAGTGGTAACTTCCAACTATTTCAATAGACCACGGATCCCAGGTGAGATGCGTAAATTTGCTATCTACAGTCTATCTTCTTCTCTTGAGAAGTGCCATGGGTCATTTGCTTAACAAAACAAGCCCAAACCTCCTCCCCCAAACCCGGCGCATACACAAAAATATTTTCCTTGGTTCTGTTTTCCTCCGGGGATGTTTAAACTCTCAACTTTGCTGAGCTACGTTCTCCCCTCTTGTTCTTTCTCGAGGGGATGTCCTGTCACAGGGGACTTGTTGCAAACTTAACGTTTTGAGATTTTCCGGAGGATTTAATATGAATGCACATACAAGAGATTTGCAAAATCATTCTTTTGAAATGGTCATACACTATCGATAGCTTCTAGAGCTGGCATTGTTCGGCTTTTACAACTAGTTCAAAATATAGTCAATGCAAACACTTCTGATCTCAGGATAACTTGGATATGTAATTTTTCAGGTCAATCACTGTCTCAGGGTATGGGCACATGATTGTTGGCTCATCAACATTGAGACCCATTTCACATCAACCCATGTTACTGTTATTCCCTAGCGTTGAAAGAGGAGATTTCTGCATTTCCAGTTGTAGCTTCTCTTATCCGTGGCAAGTCCTACTTGGCCACCAACAACAAACTCTTGAGAACGGCAGGGCGCGTCTCAAACCTCTAGAAGCCAACAAGGGAAAACCAGAAGCTTTTATTTTGTTTTAATCTAAGACTTTGGTCCCGAATCAGTTATGGTAATGGACAGCAATACAAAACTTTGTGAACCCACAGGGCCTGTTTCATATGAATACACATTTAAGAAAAGGTTTTCTCACCTGTTCGGTCTCAGCTGTCAATCTCTGCAGCCACCATGGTCAGAGGTACTGTCGCGAGATCACCACCAAGACTCCCAAGTTGACACTCGGGCTCAGCATTTAACATCCATGACAATCTATCACTTAAAATCCACTAAAATCCACCTCTCCAAACAGTTTAAATGATTAATAATTAAAAGCTGTCTACATAGAAACATAGCCTGCCAAAACGCTGGCTAGAACAACAACTTGGCACAACAATCTGCTCTACAGCCTTTTCATTTGTTGCAATAAAGAGGATTGTGCAATCACTATTTCATTATTAATTTTTTTTTCCCACTAATGTGGCAGAAATGTCTTTGTGGCAACAGGAGGGGTCTTGGCAGATCTGTGCCTAAACGGTGTGTTGTTGCTTGTGCTTCTTGCCTTACAAGTCTCCTGTAGGGAGAGTACAGATTTAGCCCAAATCCAGCCACCGCACTCATGAGTGCCTGGCTGTCAGCATGCCTGAATAGGCTTCATCTGCATTGAAAGCTGCAGTGTGGCTCCCAGGGAAAGCTGCCTGGTAAACTGCTGTGATTTATTGTAAGATGAGTCCCATTCCCGCTGTAACCGGGGGCAGGTCGCAATTTTGCCAGGAAAATCAGGATCAGGCGCTGTTGGCTGGTGCCGGTATTTCTGATGTGATAAGGAGTACCAGACAGATAGCCCCAAATGGTTGGCTGTAAACAGCTCCCATCCCTTTTGTCCCCTCTTTTATAAAAATACTGCATGCTTTTAATCAATTACCTGTCTTCTACAGCTCCCAGGGTCAGTGGGTTTGTGGCCTTCGCTGCTTTAGAGTCGCTAACTCTGATTTTACTGCAGGCGTTAATGATGTTTATTGTTCTTTTTGGAAGTATCACCTCTTAGATTCATGTGAAAACAGCTTCCATTTAGGAGCTCGGGAACAGTTCCACCTCTGCTGCTTGCCAAGGTAGGTGCAAGCATGCAACAAGTTACTGCTGCAAGCACCAGTAATGTTCCTGGGGATAATTCTTATCATTACAATTAAAAATGAATTATTTAAATAAATAAAGCCTCATGAATGTCCCAGTTTGGATTTTGAGTGGGTGGTAGTGCTGAGGAATCAAACAGCTCTTGCCCTACTTGATGCCGCTCATCCATCACCCCCCCCAAATATGCTACACTGATTTACATCATACTGACAGACTTACATCCTTACAAACCCGGCCCCAGTTCTGAGGACTGTTGTAAGAGATTAATTCGAGTGGCTGATACTGAGTGCTGATCCTCCAGCACTTGCATTTCTCCAGGCGTTCCTACCATCTGCATCCGCGATGCTGCTGGGTTCCTGAAAGACGACGTGGTTTGGACCAGATCCCCTTTCTTGGCTTGGGGCAAGCACAATCTTATTTTCATCCCACTATCTGAAGGAGGCAGATCTGGTGACAATTTAAAGATCATACATTATCATAGGCTACGGAGAGAATAATTTCTGCCTTTGAGCCCTTCTCAGATCTTTCAGCAAAATCAGACATCTAAAGGAAAATCTAGTTCTTCGGAGAGCCATAGTGATGAGTAATGCACCCAAGAGGACTTGGGGTCCAGACATGAAGGGATTAGCATGATCCACCAGTATGGTTTTGTCATGTGAGACAGTCACGCACATACTTCACATCTCCCTGTTTCATAACAGCCATCTGGAAACAAAAATGGGGGAAAACAAGAGCACGTTTCACGACTCTGGTTTGTCTTCTCATGGGCAATGCATCACTTTTGGCTCTTGCAGAGTGCTGTGGGATGTCTTTTCTGCTGCGAGCTTGCACCGCTCCCATTTCCTTTTGATACATATTGAAGTAGACTTCAACAGTCCTTGGTACGTGTAGCTCTGAAAGAGGGGAAATACTCCAATAATATTTTAGCCAAGATGACCACAATCATCCAAAATGCGTTCATGCTGGGGTGGAGCCGGAAGCTCAGTTGGGCTTTTGTCAAGTGGTCAAACAACATTCCCAGTGCTCCCCTGGGATCTTGTTGCGTTCATGCAAGGAGTCACTAAGACAGATTTGCCTCTCTTGGCATTTGCCTTCTGCCTAATGCTAGGATAACATCTGCTCCCACAAAAAACCCACCCCCAACCTGCGTGTTAACTGCTATAACTGGGACAATTCCCACTGGGGACAGAGGGATCTATCTAGAGTTCCTTGAGCATATGTCAGTGGGCAGTCACTGTGAAACAGGTGACTTCAGGCAAATCTAAGATGATCTAGGGATTAAAAAATAAAATAAATACCCTCTCTCCCCTCCAAAAAGGAGCAACACCACCCTGAATTCGTACGAATGTGGAGTTTCCAGTCCAGCTCCCTCCCAGAACATTTGATGGTTCATTTAAAAAAAGAAAAAAGCAGAGCAGAGGGTTCCCTGGTGGGCTGTAGGACCTCCAAAGGACTTTTGGCAGCATCTGGAGATATTATTAAGTATTCAGACTAGGTATGCATAGCACAATAATTAGTTCCCCTGAAGAGACCCCAGTAATTGATGGAATTTTCTGATGTCTATTATGAAAGTACAGAATTCATAAAAACCAGCATTGTATTTTTCACTCTCTATTCCAGGTAGGCTAAAAATCAATATTAAAACCTGGTTAATAAATTCTGACACTTAAAGAAATTTGTAGCCCGAAGCGCTCGCAACACCGCGTACTAATTGCTGTGGCACTAATGAGGGGAGCAATAGCATGTGGTGTGGAGGTGAGGCTGTGGTGATGCTCCTTAGGTGCTGCTACCTATGGGCAAGGGGACACGCACTGGCGGAGAGGCCAAGGCTCCTGTATTCCTGCATGGAGGCCTCACAATAATCCAGAATAAACAAGGCAGAGCCGCAGGAGCCCCCATGCTGGTCAGAGGGGTGGCTGCGGGTGGCCAAGGTCCTGCTGAGGGGGAAGTAGCAGCATGATGCTGTGAGACCCAGGAAGGAAGAAGGGTGGGTGTTTTGTGCACCTGGAGGTGGTTTGAATCACCCTCGATCTGTAAATTGGATCAGACCAGCTGCTCAAGAAATACCCTCTGTATTTCTTTAAGAAATACGGAAGAAATCGTCTTCTGGAACAAAAAGTTATAAGCGTTATTTTGTAGAGCTGGTTCTTGGCTTCTGGCGATGCTCCGGAGTGCTCAGAAGCCCAGTGAACAGGGAAGAACTAGGACGTGGACTGTACATTGGCATTGCAAATGTATTAGCTCAAACATCATGCAGTTTTCCTGCGTTTTAGGGCTGGGGCTGCAGACTAGCGAGGCAGGCAGAGAGCAGAGCAGCTCCAGAGGCCAGCGGGTCTGCCCGGCCCTGTCCCACGGTTGTCCTTGGCCGGGGATGGCAAGGCAGCCCCTCGCCTCCTCCGGCCTGGGCTGCTGCAGAGCATCAGCTAGTGCCAAGGGATGGGAAAGGTTTTGAAAACGGAAGCGCGACCCAGGAGAAAGGCAGGAACCCGCCAGCAGAATTGGTTTGTGTGGAAACCAGCTCCTTCTCATTTCTCAGGCAGGTCTTGTGCTGGTTTTCATACAACTGTTTTTAAGGTAGCACTATATATATATAGCAAAATGGTACTTTGCTGCAACTGTCTCAGTGCTCGTCAGTGACTGGAATACAAGTCAACAATATATTTAGCTGTATTAACTCCATGAAGCAAGATAACGATGATTGTGACAAATTCACCTTCACCCATAGTGAAACAGGTCCAGTTAAACCCCAAGATTTTTACCTCTGTGGGTAACATCGCCAAATGCTTGTCCCCATGCCCTGGCCCCGTCTGGCAGCCCCCCCAGTCCAGAGACGTCAGGCAGCAGGTTGCAGTATCGGTTTGCAGGCGGGGACCTGCGGCATCCCCCAAGGAGCTGAGAACAGCAGCATTTCCATGGAGAGCCAGATAATTTCCTTCTCATTAGTTACTTTGACACAAGAAAGTTATCACAGCTCCCTGATCTGTCACCGGGATGAGGGAATGGGAATTTGTAAAGCCAGATACGGGTTTTAAATTATGGCACTAGAAAATACTTGCTTTTCACAGACAGCTGCAGCACAGAGGGAGAGCGCCCGCCCAAAGCTGGATTTCCTCAGGGAAAGCCGAGCAATTACTCTGTTGCTATCAAGGCAATGCCGGGGTGTTTTCTTCCTATTTCTAGGACCCTAATATAATAAAAGGAGCTAACAGCAGCAAGATGTAGGAGGCACTCAGTGGTGAATGCTCCAAAGCGCTGGGCTAAATTGGGTCCTGTGGAGAGGCAGCGCATGGAGCGCGGAGAACCTGTGCTGCCCGGGCTCCCACGGCACGGTGGCATTTCATGGCATCACTCCACGTGCAGCACAAATCCGGACAATGCAGGGCAACACCTGCCACTTGTGCCATCCCCAGCCCTGCCAAGGAGGCTACCAGCCCTGATGCCCACCTAGGGCTTCCGCAGGTGCAGGAAAATACCTCCTGAGGAGCAGGGAAGGACCTTCTCCCTTCCCTCCCGCTCCAGCTGGGCCTGGCAGCTGCCTGCACGTCTCTGAGCAAGGCACAGAAGGCAGCGCTGGCGTGAAGGGGCCTCTGTGGTCTCCTCCAGCCCATAAATCACGGCAGCTAACAGCCCTGGTGACGGTCACACTGCTGTCTCCGGCTTAACGATCAGAGGCAGCATTTTGCAGCAGCAAAGTGAAAGCAGGGAGTAATATTTATTTCCTGAAGGGAATACAGGCTGTTTCCTACTTCTAGAAGTCCCTTCACATCAGGAGAGGCTTTTCCCCTAGATGGAGAGGGAAGCTCGAGGAACTGAGCTCTCTCCGCTGAGATCATTGTACCCTTGGATGGAAATCATGGCAAGCCAAGGCTGCTGCCTCCTCCTCCTCGCTGGGGCTCCGTCTCCAGCTGCTTCCCCGAGGCAGCACTGGATGACTCAGAGACGCATCCTACCGCAGCCTTTACAGCTGGGGTGAGCTTCCAGCCAGGGAGTTCGTCTGCTCCGCTCAGCTGGTGAGGAGCTGCGAGAGCACGTGGGTTGAGTTTCCTTATTTATTGCTGAGGGCGCCTGGGGTGCCACACTTCTACTGATTTACACCCTTGGAGAGAGGCAGCTTGTTTTCTAGGAGACATCCCGTATGGCTGAACCGCAGAGACCATGCTCAGGGCTACTTTCCTGACCCTGGCAATTAAGAGGACGTTACAAAGCCTTTCCAAAAGGAATCACAACCTCTGAGTGATCACATTTGAAAGTGCCCTCTTGGGGTGGGGGGGGAAAAAAACGCTCCAAGAGAGGAACATTGTGATAAGATTCATGGACCTTAAGGCCAGGAGACACTGTGAGATCATCTGGTCTGGCTTGTCCATCACATTCCTCTCTGCTACATCCACCCTGACCACATTGCGCGAGTAACACGATGTGGCACCACCCTCTGCGCTGCATCACACACTTTTTCTGTTGGTACTTACGGTTAATCATCCCCTGCGTGCTTATGCAGAAGGGAAGAAAATAAAGGCGATGGATTGCGTTCTGTCTCCAACTCACTTGCCTCCGGCTCGCATCTGTCGGCTGGCGGTGTGCCTTCCCACCAGTCTCTGGTGGCTTGCCTGTGAAGCCCAACTTTTAGCCGTCAGTCTATAGCCCAGGGAGTCTGCAGCACCGGCTTTTCTCTGCATCCCTCAGAAAATGCTGGTACAAAACCTGGACAGAACCTGTGACCTCTTTGCCAGCTGGAGGCAAGTCGCCTGCCCTGCTCGCAGCTCCTGCTGTCCCTAGGTGAGATCAAGGCGGTGACATTTACCAACTGAGCTTCATCTTACCCAAGAATAGACCAAAGTTTGAGCTCCCTCCCCTTTTTTTTCTTTTTAAATGATTTCATCCCCATTATGCAGGCTATAATCACTTAGTTGAACAGGCCAATTATCCCATTGCAGCTCGGTAACACTAATTACGTTACAGTTCTCAGTGATGGAAGCTGTCAGGCTCTCCTGCTCGTTAGCCAGCCTTCCTCCATTGATACAGCAGCAGGTTTGAAACCTCCTCTCTTCACACTCGTCAGGTTGGCTTCAATTTGTTCCTAATTAGAGCTTGGCTCCTCTAGTGCTACTTAAAGCCCTTCTGCCTGCTCTGGTGGGGATCATCCAAGCTGATTAGCACTCCTCGCCATGTTTTGCAGCTCGCCATTCCACAAACCCCAGCCCTTTAAAGTTGTATTAATTACACAATAGTCAATGTGTTACCTCCAGTTTTTTTCTCCTTTACTGACTACCAGCTGAACACTTGGATTTTTTTGTTTCTTCAGGTTTTCTTTCTCTCAGATCCTCCTTTCTATCATGCTGCCCCCCGATGATACTGATCCCAAGGAGCCTCAGCACTGAGCCTCTAAACCCACCCACTTAGAAGAAGTAAAAGGGAACTACATTGTGGAAAGTGGCACAAGCTTTTCCTCCCGTGCTTTTCCTCCTGATGACTGTCCTACCAGAGCACAGTAGCCAGTAGTCTCTCTTTAGAGGACCTTTCTTTAATCCTAGAACATGTGTCCACAGTTGGCTTACTTCACTAGTGACCATCGCCTGCTGCTTTTGGCATGGGGCTTTAATTTCCTGCACTGGCCCCTTTTGCCAAGTAGCTCTTCCTTCACGGCACAGGGACTGCTCCTTCTCCGACTGAGCCCTTAAAGAAGGGCAGGGCCATCACTCTGAGGAGGAACTAGGTCTGATGATGGCCAAGTGAATCCTGCTGTGTGGATCTGGGGAAGCTCCATGTCTGGGCAGAGCTGGGAAGGGAGGGCAGCATTAACTGTTTCCACCCCCTGGTCTCACTTGGCCTTCAGGTGTCTTCTGTGCTTGATCCGGGCTAAATCCAAGAGGAGTTAGCTGTTTTCACACTAAGTAATGCTACCACAGCCAGAAACGACCTGCCTCCTTGATGCCGGAGGTCAGAAGTGAGATTTAGAGTTAGGTTCTTGTACTCCCTATATAGGTACCGGAGCAAGAGGTCTTTGGATGAGCGCCCAAACAAGCCAAAGGCAGTGGTTGAAGCCAATGTGCCAATAAGAAATGCTGATGTGAATTTTTGCAGCTGAAACTCAGTGCTTTCAGGAGCTTGGCTGCTTCAGCCAGGGCTGGCAGACTTGACTTGTGCAGCTCCTGCACTCAGAGCTCTCCTGAAATCCATGGGTATGATACAATCCCTGTGTGTTAAACCCCCATTCCTGTCGGTCAAAGGTACAGCTGCTTACCTTGAAATTAATTCCTAAAATTAATTCCTAAGGATGAAGTGCGTGCCCAGGTGTTAGGGGCCTGGTTGTACAGCTCTTCTGCCTGCTCACCCGCTCCAAGCCCTTCCTGCCCTGCTCAGCTGTGTTCCCTGACACCCACCCCAACATCTCCGTTGGATCCGGGCACCCTCTAGTCCTCTCCTGGAAGCTGCACCACTGTGAAGGAAATGATGTACAGCTCATGAAGCTGAGGATCAGTTACTCGCGGTTGAACCTGACATTGGCACTAGTTATCAAAGTTTAGCATGGATTAGCTATTTTATTTTTTATTACTCCTTTGAGGGCAAAATGAAGTCTTTGGTCACTGTCCCTAGCTGGCAGTAGCAGACTTCTGCTGTGGTGGGACTGGTTTTCTCCTGATCATCACCAGGAGCATTTGCAGAATGCACTTAAAGCTTCAGCACCCCAACGGGGTTGCCTTCCACAGCAGCTCTGGTCTCACTGCCTGGCCTCTGCAACACCATCTTCCCCTTGGTCGGTCTCCAAACAGCTCTTCCACACATCCCAGCCTCTCGCCCTCCCTCCTCAGCAGCCAAGACAGTCTCCTGTGGCCCGAGCACAACAAACGCCAAGGTCGCCTGCTCGGCCAGCTGTGAGAATTCTGCCTTGCTGAGCCCCGCGGGAGCCATGGGTTGCTTCCCGATCCTTCCCATGGCCTCCCGGCTTTTCCCTCTGTGCTCGCCACCACCATCTCCCCCTCGTCCTCCTGAAATTCTCATCACCGCGCTGCCTCCCCTCGCCTGCCTCGCCACGCTCGGGCAGCTCGGCCAGCCCTGCTCGTGGTTTCACACCCCACTGCTCCTCCTTTGGGAAGGAAACGTGCCTGTTCTTCTTTTCTTTCGTGTGTCGTCTCCCCCCACTGTTTCTGTCCTGGTCTTACTCTGTCAAACTCACATCTCAGCTCTGTCCCTCCCCTCCTTGCCTGCTTTTACCCTCTGCCGTGTCCATCCCCCTCGTCAGACCCCGTTTCCCCACACCTCTCCTAGCGAGAACTTTGAGTCTAGCTGCCTCGGAGACTATTTATTTTAATAGGTATATATCCCTCAGAACACCGGATTAATATACCTGCTTATCTCTTCTCCCAGAGATAATTTTTTACATTGTAAATTAAATAGGGGAAGGAAAGTCAAAAGCCAAAGGAATAGATTTATTTTTCAGTGCTCTCAGTGGAAGGCCCTGGCAAAGGTACGTTTCACAGCACATATATAATTGCGTAGACGATCAGCGAAACAGCTGGGGCGCTGGGAGAGAAGCGAGGCTGCTGCAATTTGTCGAGGCGGTTTACAGGTATGGCTGAAAATCAGGCAATTCCTGTTCTACAAAAGCCTGTCCTGTAAACCAATAAATCTTCTTACCAGTGCATTGGCTGCCATGCAACTTTTTGGGTTTCCCCTTGTTTCAGAGCCCCAGCAAATGCATACTTTGCTGGGAGGGGCGGGGGATGCCCAGGCACGTGCCATTTCCTTCACTGACTTCCCAGGAGCAAAGGGGAGAGGGCAAGGGCTTGGAGGTCAGTAAGGGCTCCCGAGTCAAGTGAGGCTTTTGAGTCAAGGAACAGAGCAAACAACTGTCCTGTGTTAAGAAATTTTTATTTGTCCTTTGGATCTGTAATGTAAGCACATAAAATTACAAGTGGAAGAAACATCATGCCACAAAATTGCATAGAATTTTTACAAAAATGTGAATTATGCCTCTGAAACAATCATAGATTGAGGAACCGAAAAATATATACATGTTAACTGAAATATTTCATCCTACTTTGAAAGCAAATCATCAAGGACTAATCAATCACAGACACTATTAATACAATGTACAAGAGCAACACTGATTTCAAAGAAAGGCAAGCAATGATGTCCCTTTAGTTCTCTCTCAGTGAATGTTTAGCTAATACATGAGCATTAATTAACATAATTATGAACATGTTAAATCTAAAACGTCTGGCCTTCATTAGAATTTTTAAAATCCTGTTTATACTGCCAAAACCAAGCTATTTTCAGTAGTGTAAAGATATCTGAAGTGCACGACCTAGTTTAATATAGACAGCTCTATTCTATACAGCAGAAAGTCCACGATACAGCATTTCCACACATTCAACACGGAACAAGGCAAATACATAAAAGGCACAAGACTTGCACATCATAAAGACCCCTTTGTCATTATCTTACTCTAGTTCAAGTAATATCAATATTAAATGATATCTGTTTTCACTGAAATAGTTTGAACGATGCAAGATGTACAGTATTACACGCTACCTTACACCCGCAGAAAGTGGCACTGTACAGATATAAAAAAATGTGAGTACAGGAAATGATCAAATACAAACGTACTGTAAAATGACTACAGCTGATAGTATCTTTAATCCAACCGGTATATTCCTTTATTTTTAAATATAAATAAAAGGTTAATTGGTATTTGCCCAAGTTGCTTCGAAGGCTGCGGTGAAGTCCTGGCTCCGCTGAAGTCCAGGGGAACGTAGCGCTGAAATTCAAAGGAGCTAAGATTTTACCAAAAAAGCCTGCGCTGTACAACGGTTTCTATAATGCAATAGCCTTCAGTTTGATTGTGAACACTGCTATCAGGTTTGATTGTTTTTTAAATAGTTTAGACAATATGTCCTTTTTACTTTATAAAATGCAGCATTACATGTTGACTCTCTACGTTCTTAAGAAGTGATTAAGATTGATTTCAAAGTGCAAAACAAGGATAAACAGAGGATTCACCTTTCCTAGCATTAAGATGAAAGTCAGATTTTTGAATTTCATGTTCACTCATTTCATTCTCAACAACCAGACTAGTTTAATCCGAAATATGACCTCCAAACAATGTGCAATTTTTCTTTCTTCTTTAAGTTTAAAAAAGAAACATCAAAATACTGTTTGTTTTCCAAGATTTGAACTTATATATATATACACACACCATTAGTTAACTGAAAACTTAAGCTTGATTTCTATTTTATTGCTTAAATTTAAATAAAATAAGTTACTTTGAAGTACTAAAATCCTGAGGGAACGGAAGTAAAGTAACTTAAGTGTTACGATGTACTAAAATGCCTCCCTATGCGATGGACTGCTTTCCCCCATTGCTTTTCTAATGCAAAGCAAGGCCCCGATCTTGCAAAACGTGTAGGTGATGGTTCTTCCCCCGAAGAGTGGCACTGAGCCCGCTGCCGCGCAGGAAAAGCCATGTCTGCCAGTCTGCGGGATCGAGCCTCTGGACGCTCATCTCTGTCTTTGGAGCGAGTTCACCCTTCGCCCTAAGACGCCTCTTCACCGCCTGGCCCAGGGAAAGGCCTTCAGCGCTGCGCGTTGGCTGGGGCACCCATCAGAATCCCTCTGTAATGTGTCATCCTTCCTATTTCTCTTAGAGTGGGAAGCCAGGGAATAGCATTTCTTTACCTCTTCAAATATCCTGACTTTCACAAAGTCTCTCTGTCGTCTGATAGAAATTTCTCACAATGTGCTGTTACTTCTCTCATGCGTATCATACAGTACGTTAACTTTTGATTGTTCTTATTTTAAGAAGTCAGTTAAACAGATTAATATACGTTTTTAAATAACAGTGATCAGGTTTTTATACTTTGCTTTTCGATTTCAGACCTTAGTAAAACTGAGCCTCGGTCTTAAAAATAATGGAAGATTCTGTTAAATTTCAAATACTGTAGTCCTAAACATTTCATAATCCTATCAAATTCAGTAAGCTTAAAATATGATACTTAAAATCAAGACTTTTGAGTCTGCAAAATATATATCAAATTTATATTCTACAACTACTGTGATTTACAACACTAACACCACAAAAAAGAATTTTATGATTCGATGACTATTTTATAGCAGGATAACCCAGCTGTTCGCTTTCATAAAGCTTCTCTCTCTTCACGTATCCCTGAAACAGTTCACTTGGCCAAGAGACCATGCCGACTTCGAATAGAACCATGCCGTGTGTGTATATAGACAGATGTGTGTGCACATATAGATATGTATATAGATAGATAGATATATATACACAAACATATATGCACTCACACGGTGTAACAAACACAGAGGTACACAGACACCGACGATCTCCAGGCAGAGTTCTGCTCTGTGTTTGCCTCTTGTCCCCACAGTTCCAAGAATTTTCAGCAGCAAATATATTTCTTTCCGTGTGATAAACAGAATATCAAGACAGCAAGCCACCAGTGCTTGCAAAGCTAAAAAGGATTAAATGTTTCAGTGCAAATGTAAAATGACGGTACAGCTGTCAAGGTGCAGTTATAAAGAAGGAAACAAATAAGATTAAGTACTGTTATAATATTCTCTATTAGTTTGGAGCACTTTGCACTGGCACTTCAAAAGGAAATCTGCACACATTTGTCTCTGTACAATACACTGGTCTTCATTAAACATTCTTAACAGTGAACGTGGCCAGAAAATTACCCATTGTAAATTGGCCAAAAAAAAAAAAC
>VXBO01012506.1:260754-435536 GCA_013400135.1 Rhinoptilus africanus
AAAAAAAAAAAAGAGGAGAGGGTGGTTAACATATTAATTTTCCCATTACAGCTGCACTAAGCTTCAGAATAATAATAAGATGAAGAATGAGAATGAAGACCTTTGCACAATACTTTTTATAAAATGTTCCGTTTGGGAAATGTGCACTCGAATGCAGATTCCTCCCGCCTCCCGCAGCGTGGCAGCGGCAGCTCGGAGAGCGGAGATGGGCAGCTGGGGAGCGGTGCGCCCTGGCGCACTGGTTGGTGCTTGGGCAGTTAAAAAGTAGTATCAAATACTTTTTCTGGATTCTCTTCTTCCAATTCCTCTTCACTTTGCAGAGGTTTATGATTTGATTTTCCGCTGTCAGATGCCAGGGAAGAGGGGGCAGAACTGTGGTCTCCGTCTTCGCTGATTTTCCCTTTCATGGCTTCCTGTACAAACTCCAGAATTTCCAAAGGCAGTCTTTTGAATTTGTCTTGATATTCCTGATCAAGTTCCACCTGCAACTACAACAAAAGAGACAAGCTGTCTTCAGGTGTATCTAATGTGACCAGTGCTACAGTATGGGGAACACACCACATGAGGCAGGGGTGGGGGAATTAATAATGCATTTTTGCACGATTCCAGGATATATTCCTTTCTTTTCCATAATAGCGCCACACATCCAACACGCCTGTTGATTCCCATGCAGTCATTGCAAAGCTGAAGGAACGTGCGGCCATTTGTGCGTAAGGCTGGGTTTGGGTACCATCCTTGGGTCCCCAAATCCTTAAAATACACGTGGGTTTAACTGTATTGGTGTCCATACTCCCACTGGCTTTCACAGACCCGACTCCAGTGCAGTATGGATCACAGACAAGCCTTTGAAAAAGCAAGGCCTTAATTAAGCGTCATGTAGCTAATCACACCACAAACATCGCTCTGAGAACAATATAATAACTTTTGCCAGATTTCTTGGGTTGGAGAAACCATTAGGAAAAAGTCAGTTGTCAAAGGGAGTCAAAGAGGGAGGGAAAAAAAGTTAAATTACATTTCTTAGGGCTAGATCATGGAAAGTTACATTATCTGATTAATGCAGTATGTGTCTTGGCCATTACTGGGGAAAAAGTGTCATATCATCAACAGGATGCAAAAGGCATGCAGAAAGAAATCTGGCTATCGGTCTTCAGGAAGCTGTGGGCCCTTTCCCAGTATTTATTTGTATAGCCTTTGTTTTTAGTGCCCATATTAGGATCTGCACGATCCATTATTTAAAAAAACATTATGTGCATGAAGGTTTCAACTGAAGACAAAGCCAATTTTTTCATCATGACTAACACGAGCACGGCAGGAAGCAAAAGGGGTGAGTTCCAAAGCCAAACCCGCTCCGTCCGTCCGTCCGTCCGTCCATCCAACCATCCATCCATCCATCCACCCACCTTCTTAAAAGAGGGAGCCAGGCAGGTTCTGCTAACTGTAGCTGCAGCCGTTTCACAACAGTTTCTCAGGAAATTGGATTTTGAGCTATATTTTTTCCAGGATGCATAAAGGTGCTATGAATTCTGATCCTTCAGCTCTGTGCTTGAGTCTGTCCTGTCTAGTTTCAAGTCTCCTTCACCCCATTGCGACGGCTTTCAACAGATAATACAAATTTTCCCTGGAACATTAGGACCTATACTACTCTTAACATCCTTGGTTTGTCCACAGCATGTGACTTTACCACTATCCCTCCCTCTGAGCCCTTCCAATCCCATTCCCCATGCTTCTGTCCTGGTTTTCATCCTGCATCTCTGATTTTATTTTTGTGAGGCCTCTTCTCCTTTCTCCCGATGTGCAAATCAACGTCCTTAGCTCACCTGGTCTAGTTCTACATTCCTTAATTAGACAAATTTTGCAGCTTTTCTTCCTCAGGATCTATGATCTGGCTTTTTCCTTTCGGTTCTCCTGCTAAAGCTCCTTTCCTGCCTTATTTCTGGCAATGTTCCTGCTGCTCTGGCCTCAGTTTCCCACCTCGACGTGACAGTGCTGACAAACAGCGAGTCTGAGGCACAAATGGTTGGCGTTAAATACTCCCTGCCTCTAAAATATATGTTTGTATCAACTGTTAGACAATCACTATTGTAACACCCCCTTTTCACACAGTACCCTTCTTTTTTTCCTTTGTTTTCTGGCTTTATATCTAGGTGCAAATTTTTTAAGGGATCCTCCTTTTGTCTCCATTTTGATAACACTTCCGAGAGTACACGTATGGTCAGAGGAAGAGTGCCGCAGTGCGGTTGGCAGGAAAAACCCATGGATGACGCCAATCATCCCTCCCATCCCTGCAGCCCCAGGCCTCCCCGCCTGCTGCCTGACCAGCTTCTCAGCCACCCAGAGGCTCCGTCTCCACTGGTCTCTCCTTCAGAGCGACGGCAGCACGGCGCTCACCTCGCTCATACTCCAAATCCAAAGATTACGTTCCAGGCAAAAGGCCTACCGTCATGGTGCAGGGAGAGACAGCTCTGCATACAGTATTTTTTGTAAGCCTAGGAATTGTGGGAAAGGCTCCAGAGTGCTGGAAGATAAAGCTCTATAAAAGGGCATGAATTTCTTTATGCAGGAGTGTCTGAGACAGAGGTGGGCTGCTGCATTTCCCCATCTCATTGTCATACATGGAATTACCGAGTTTGTAAATTTTGGGCACCTCAGGTACAGACGGAGGTATAAGTCAGAGAAAGTCTCCTGGCTCTCAACTACCGTCAGAACCTTGACGTGCTTAATGAGGTTTAAGAGCAATAGAAATATTTGAAATCCCTCAGAAACTGAATGTTATCTGAACCCTGTGCAACCATAAGCATGTTGTTAGATAGCAGTTGTGCCTAATACTCACTTCCTAAAGCGCCTCCTGTGGATAATCCCCCCTTAAGTCAAGCGTTTAATAGAAAAGACACAAATCTGGAGCTACCTCTCTCTCTCTTCAGTGTCTCCAGGGACAGTCTATGCAGGTATCTAATCACGAGAAGGTTGAAGTTAGTTGAGAAGGTAGCAGACAGTAGACAAGGAGGGTCGATTCAAACTGCAACAGTGTGTAAAAATTCAGTTTTCTTTTTGATTTCAAAAGCGCTGTTGGTCCTTCCCCCTCAGACCCCGTTCTCTGCCCCTCGCGCTATCACACAAGACGAGCACAACGGGAGAGGCGGGACACAACCCAGCCATCCCACTGCAGACCTGAGCCCTCGCCGAAGCCTTCCTCAGCGAGCCTGGGGCTGCCGAACCCACGGCAGCCTCACGGTGCATCGGCCGCGTTTCTCCTTGAACCCCTGGCCGCGGGCACAGCAACGGCAAACAGCAGTGGGTCGAGGTTAAAGACACAAGTTGCCTGCTTACAACCAGCTGGCTCAAAAAAACTAGCTTTTTTTTTTTTTTTTTTTAAAAAAAAAAGCCTCAGTATCCTTCTGTTAGACAACGATAACCATATTCTGTGGCTTTACAGGGACATTACAGCTCATTCCCTCATGGAAAGCTGCCCTCCCATTAGTAGCGGTCGACACGTCTGTCTTTTATTTGGCTTGCTGATGGCACGACAAAGTGCCACGTCAGTGCCTGTGTGTAAGTAAAATCCTCTCTGCACAGCCAGCACCCCACCAGTCTCCGGCCCTGCGTGGCCTCCCCTTTCGGGTTGCTGCCCCCTTGGGTTGCTTCCCATCACAAGTCCATCTACCCCGATTTCTCTGCTCTCTAGCTACTAAACAAGGTGACCTAACACTTGCTTTTAGGTTTTTGAAGCCAGACAAGGGGGGGGAAATGAGAATGATGATTAGATGGGCAGATCATTATCTGGACCACTGTTCCCATTAACAGCCTTCTTCCTTCTGTTATCTCACTATCTGCCCTCTTATAGATCCTCTGTAATTTCTTTAACCCCCAACAAAGATGACTTATTAATGTCACCTCCATGTGGCTTTAGTATCCCACAAGGGGTTGGAAACACGATGCCTTGTTCAGGTAAATCACACCCCTGTCTACTTTCCTTGCAGGCAATGAGTTAATACTTTAAAACTTGGAGCCATCATTACGTGTTTGCAGCAGGGTCATGGGGACAGGAGATGAAAGCGTCAGTCGCTCTTGACGGCTGTGGTCAGAAGCTCTAATTCTTGAACGTACGCTTCCCTGTATTTTTTACACAACAGTGCCAGCTACAAACATCAGCTGATACTCACATCAGCGTTACAAAAGGGGCAAGCGCCAGCATTACATCTCCAAATGACAGGAGAGAAATGACGCTGAGGTAGGGATCAAAGCTGAGGAGGTGCCATCCTCAGCTGCTTTCTGGTTTGAAAGGGCTCCCCTCCACTCCGTTTATACGATCGCTGATCAAATGGACGTACAGGAGCACGGGCTTGGAATGGGCTGTGGATCTCTGGGACACCAAGTCGTCCTGCTCAAATACGATGGGGCTTTGTTTGTGACTGCCCGGCGCCCATTAGCTCTACCCCACAAGGGTTTCCTCAGGGAAGCCGTGCCCGAGGCGCCCCTCTGACTTTAGCCAGCTGGCAGAGGCAGCGCGGGTGACCCAGGGGCTTGGGCTTGCCCACCACCCAATCCTTTGAACCTCCGCTACAAACAGCGCGGCCCCGGGGCCTTCGGGATGGATCCGAGTGGGGCTTTCCATGAGTAAGTCCATGCCGTAGTGAGCAGGGCTCCCGGCGGCCATCCAGCTGCCCAGCTGATGGGCTCACATTCCCTCTTAATTCAAAGGGCTCCTCAGCAGCCAGGGCTACAACCCCTTCCCAAAAAGGGTCATCCTTCAGGGAAAGGCCTCAGCAACCCTTCCTTGGAATGCGGGAGGGGAAAACAAATATGGTCATTCAGCTTAAAGCAAGGAAAATGCACTCAGAAAAAGCAACGAGTGGTATTATTAAAATTATTTATAGCCTTTATACCTAGCTGCTATTACTGAAACTACCAAAATAACATAGCATAGCATTAAAATAGTGACCAGAGCATTAAAAAAAGTAACTGTGATCAATAAAGAATTACAGAAGCAGAAATTGTGGTTTCAGGCTATCCCGATCAAGCCCCTGTAGACTTTTGCATGCTTGCAATGTGATCTAATGAACTTCTGTTTCTACCAAGAACAAAAATAAAACGATCACATGAAAAATGCAATGTGCTGCCAACACAAGTTACCAGGAGGCCCGAAGTTCACATAGAGTGTTTAGGTTAAAAAAAACTTAGAAAATTAAAAAATAAATATGTTGAACCCCTCAATCCTTAATTATTTCATGTTTATGGTGTTTCATATTATCTTGTCCCAGAGTTTAAGCTTCAAGTACTGACCTCCTCTCCCTTCTCACTACCTGGAATCCACCTCCTCCCTCTCTCCTGCTGCAGAGTCTTTTTTTTTTTTCATTTCAGGATTGTTTTAACATAACTGCGGATGAGCAAACAAGCTGGGATAATGAGATATACGAATCTAATCATGAGCTACCAGAAGTTTCAGATGTAGAGCAAAGTTAAGAAAAGTTTTGCAGTAGCTCAAGCCGTGGGAAGCAGGTATCTGCACAAACATAAATGGCAACCGCGTCTAGGACCTCAGGTGTGAGGAGCATCCTCATGCACCTTACTGCGTGCATTAAAACCAACCAGCGGACTAAAAGGTGACGCTGTCACACTCATGGCAAGTTTGGGAATGCCTCTGTGGGCTGCTGCTGTGTCCAGTGTCTTACGAAAGTCTACGGCACCTACCCTACAGCCAGGCTCCACGGTTGGAGACCCAAGGGGGGGACACAGCTGGCCAACAGGCAGCACCGCTTCCATCTGACCTCCTCCCCCTCGCTTCGGCAGCCCGAGGGAAAGGGAAATTGTGGGGGAAACCACGTCCAACCCATCTCTCTTCCTGCCACAGCAACACCTTTGAAGCCGTTCACGTGAACGCTGCTGCTCCTTCCTGTTGTACCTTAAAAGTGGCGTTTCGGAAGTCAGCGATGAAAGTGTTTTTCAAACAATTTTCCCCTCTCTTCCTTCCCCGTACAGCTGGAGACAGTGCATGCTTGGTCTGCAGGGCGGTGTGACCAGCACATCCTGGCCAGCACGGTTCTCCTGATGTAAGATCCCATGCCAGAGGCGGTTATCTGAAGCAAAACCAACCCGCTTCCCCACGGACTGGGATTCGTTCCAGCTCACATATTTTTTAAAAATATATTTTCAACTCAAAAATAACGGAAGGGTCACTACTTAAAAAGCATCTAAAGAATTAAACCTCTAGCAAATTTTTTTTTGATAAATTTATGTATGGAACACAACTGGTTACACATTTTTGGTGGGAAAAAAATCCACCAAAATGCAATTTTGTTGAATCAAAACCACTCATTATGGCTATCTTTGTTTTGATTAAGTTCTTCCACTGCAAAAATCTGATATAGCTCAAAATAAACTCTTTTCAGTCTCAGATTTTCTATTCCACTTGCAATTTTTCGGTAAGGCCAGTTTTTTGAGTTTTGTGTTTCTATTATCCCTCCTTTCAAATCTATCTCATTTTCCATTATTCATAAGTTCTTTGTTTTCCTGATCACACTCATTTTTCCTCTGTATGGTGCACTGAATTATGAATGAAAAATATTCAAAAAACCCTGGCTCAACAGTCCAGGTAAAAATGCACTCTGAGGACTAAACAGTTTGGTACCTGCAACAATGTCTGTCGTTTCCAACAGGAAACACTTGATTCTCAAATTTTTAAAAAGATTTCAACAACATTTGAGTTCGTTCTGAATCCAAATGTGAAAAATTTGTAAGTTGCGTGATTTCCCCTTAAGGAAGGGCAGCAAAATGTCAAAATAATGACTTTTTTTTGGTATTTAGTTATCGTATTTATTCACCAGTTGAAGCGTGATACTAATTTGTATCCATAATTACCGCAGCGCTACCCACGCGCAGTATAATATTTAATTCCACATAAACAATGCCTGTTCTTCTAGTTTTACTGATGAGAAGCTCAACTGCATTCATTTCTCCTGTGCAATTTCGGCAGAATGGGTTTTGACAGGAGGCAGTACCTGGTTACTGCACGATTGTGACAAAAGGGGGACTGCAACCTCTACAGGATATTTCTGTTTAGCAAAGCTCCCGTTTCCCTTCTCCCATGTCACTGGGAGTGTTTATTTTCTTAACACCAGCGACACCGGTCTTCTCACTGGTCGGTGAAAGCGTATTCCGACAGAAAGCCTGGGCTGCGACTGTGGCCCCTTTCCCACTCCTCCCCTGCTTCTCTAAATCTGCTAAAGGTCCAAAGAGCGATTTTTCTTCCTGCAAATGTTTGACCCGTGTGCCTGAAGAGAAGTTTGAATTTGGGGGCTTTTAAGACTGCATCAGACAACAAATATGCATAATGTCAGCGACCTCAATTTAGCTTCCAAAATAGCACATAGAGGACTCCCAGATTAAGGGTACAGAGAGCAAGCAAGCTGCTGTTCTGCTGCTTTTCATTTTCAGAGCTTACTTAATTAGAAAGTCATTCTGGAGGGATACAGCATGAAAAGACACATGAGCAGCAAGAATTGTTAAAAGCAGATGGAGGCTCGGTGACAGGGAGAGTGAAATTGAGGAACAGAGCTCAGGGATCAAGTGATTTATAGGCAGCAATTTTTGTTTAATTGGAAACAGGAGGAGTTTCTTATTGAGGACTGTGCTATTCCCCTCCACTAAGCGGATTTCTGCTGGGAAGGCAGCGGAGTGGCCACTGCTTAGCTGTCCTGGCGCCTGGTGGCCGCAGTCCCTCCAGAGCCCTCAGCCTGCCACGGGGGGCTGCAGGAGACAGGGACTTACAGAGGGGGTGACGGGTTTGAGGAGAACCCGTGACTCCTCTGCTGGACCTTCCCGAAAACCATATACCCACCTCTGCCATATGGAAGAATGGCCCAAAGAAAACAGCTGGGAAACGCAGTTTCTTGGAAAGCTGTTTATCTAGGCCTGGGGAAGGAGTTAACATCTCTGCATGTGCAGAGAGCACCTCAACGCTCTCTGTCTCTCCCGGTGACCTCAAGCAAGTGCAGAAAGGAACATGCCACCCAGTTAACATTTGGGCTTAACATAGCTGCTGCTAGACAACAGAGCTGAGCATGGAATTAACTGTTCGGGTAGCTGAGGCTGTATCCCATAAGATGCTGGAGTGTGGAGTCATTGAAGGAGATCTAAGGACACCCAGTGCCAGAGATGGCGCAGGGAACGGCACTGGACTAGGTAAACGACGGCTGGGGCAGGAAAAGCCTTTCCACTGCCTGGAAAGCTCCCGTTAATGATTCCTGTCCTCAGACAAGGACGTCTCAGTCTCAGTGCACGCCTAGCACTACATTTTCAAATAAAGGCTACTTTTCAGACCATGACAGACACGAGAGACACCAAATCCAGGACTTTCTCTCCGCCAGCCCCACCCCACACCCTCTTCCTCCCAGATGAAGCTCCCCTAGTCCTTCACAAGGTCTAACACGCCAAGCCGAAATTCTAGCCCTGCGAGGTCTCCATGCTGTTCTGCTTGTGCAGGAGTTGTCATTTTGACTGATCCACCCCTGCCTTCCTGTGGCAACAGGGTGCACAGCCCACTTGTTCCCCTTCGGAAGCTGCCCCAAGACGGGCTTGAAAACATCACCGTAACATCTGAGGCACATCACAAGCCAAGGAGTCTAGAAACCGTCCACTGAGTTATCTTACCTTATTCATACACTCCCCCTTGGACTTCGCCTGTTATCTTCCGTGTTTCAGCTTCCCATCTCTTCCTATGAAAGCAAAGGTGATTTGCTACACCTCCCTAATGTACAACAAGTCCCCATATAAATGAGTCCCTTAATATCTGCTGTCTCAAGACATTAGACTGTAACCTTAGGGCCTTCATCAATCTGTGTCTCCACCTTTATTAACTGCAACCTCAATTAAACCAATGGGACTGTGAAGAAACCTGGGCTCCTAGATTTTAACACTCTCATAAAGAAACTCGTATCTTCCTTCTGCATAGTACACCAACATCTATTCCTAGAGCTAATTAAAAAATAAACGTTTGAGTGATGAGATGCCCGTCAGTGTTGCCAGGTTATAGGTATGTTTTATGTACATCTGCCTGTACTGTACCTCTGCTGAAAACTTCTGAGTCAGAGAAGCTCCTTACAGCAAAAGCCTAAACCGGTGATCTTTCCCTACTGGCAGTTGTATTATTACTAGTAATTTCAGATCTCTTGCGTTTTCTTTAAAGACGTAGCTTGTACTGAATTCTACGGGAGGATTTTCTTCACAGTAACTTTTGTTTCCCATTTCTTCGTCAGTACAGCAGTTTATTCTCATGCAAAGCCCTGCTCTGTGCCTTGTGAGCTGTACACTTGGAATCACTCTTCTTTCTGAAAACTATTTTGTGTAATTGTTTCCTTTTGGGGACAAAATGCTTTCTTAAGCTGTCAACTGTTTTTCTGATGACTCTATAAATACGTGACCTATGCATCTCATGATGCATATGAATAAAGATAACATGAGCTGGTACGAAAGGAAAAAAAATTGCCTTTCCATGAGCATGTATAACATTTTAAGGCTAGAGTCTGCTCTTTTTCATTATCACTGGAGTAAGTTAGCTTCACTGCAAGCAAAAGAGAATCTGCTCGGTTTCAATGCAGTAAATCCAGAGAAACTCCACTGAGGTCTCATCTATCATCAGATACTGCCCTTCGTTTATTGGGGTGGATCCAGGATAAATAACTCTAGTGAACATAGCTCCAATTGAGCTTCTTAACTGGTCCTTTTACAAAGTGCTGTCCATATTTTGGATACTGAATTGAAAACAAACAACTAAAAAAAATCAGCGCACCTTCTAATGAGTGATTTTTTTCCACTTCCACGATGCCTCCAAGGCACCCTGTAAACAGGCAGCTGACCATCCAACAGCGCAAGGCCTTGGAAGAGCAGCAGTACTGTCACTCTCAGCTCAAGAGGTCGTAACAGTCCCTTGGAACCTCCTTTTAAGTGACATCTTGAGGTTATAACAGCAACAATATATTCCAGAAATATTTCAAATCCCGGGTGGACCGGAGAATGCGGGACTCTCAGCGCCGTGCAGCACCACGGCAGCTGAGCGGGATGTCTCCAGGGGGCCCTGGAATCCGCGGGGCCACTTTATGGATAATGTGTTTTGCCTAGAAGTGGTGCTGTCCTGCAGAGCGAGAGATTCTGATTGTTTTTGAGAGAGGACAGAGAAAAGAAACGAAAGCTTCAGGTGCTTAAAGCCCTCCTGTGTGAGGGCTCAGGAGCTGATGAAGTACAGATCTGAAAAACAACATAGTAAAACTCTCACCACAGCTTCTGGATCCTCGCCTAAACGGAACTCTGAACACAGTTTAACAAAGTGTTTTTCAGCCTCTCACATCCACCTTGCTAATGGATAATTATAGCGTTTCCTGTGTCTGACTCTTGGCAGGACATCTCTAACAGGTCCCATCAGTATCGCAGAAAATTCCCTCCAAGCAAAGAGATTTCTTCTCAAATATGACAATGAAAAGGAAATAAATAATCTATTTCTCTGTCTCTCTCTAGTGGCATCACTGTGCTAGTCGGCGGAAAAGGAACAGAGTCGTCCTGTGATTAAGTCTGGCACCTCCTTTCACTGCGATATCCCGCTCTGCCCTTCCAGCTCAGCCCCGGCTCTCAAGCCTGTTCGGAGTAATGAGAGCTCCTACCATACGCCACGGTCTGCGCATCTTGAGACGGCACGCTTCCTAAGGTACGTGCTCACTGTCGTTTCCATGCCATTGATAATTGTCAGGGAACAGCAAAGAGGTTTAGAAGCGAGGCATCATCAGTCCAAAAAATAATCTCACTGATAGATCCTTCTGCTGCACTTTGAAGTTTCCCTTGCACTGACTATACCTCCTCACATCGGAAACCCTCTGCAGGATGGAGCCTCATTGAAAGGTCTGCTCGGAAAATTACTGAGCCGTCAGTCCTTCTGTTAATATCCTGTTAAAAACGAACGCTTTTAGACTAGAAAGCAAGCACTCTCTGAATCAAGATCAAAGCCTTAGAAGTTTCTTTGAAAATCTTTTCAAGTAGTTGCAGTTCTGTAATCCCTTGTAACAACGAAGGCTAGTCCAAAATATTTCCTAACTCATTAACAACACGAATCTGGCTTCCTCTTTACTATTAGCAGAGAAGAGCCAATTTAGTGACGGACCCATTATTTTCTAACATAACAAGCGAACGAAAGAATCTATTCAGGACCTGGCAGAAGTTTACGAGCAGCCACAGAGCTACTGTCCCTCATTTTCCATCTTCTAGAAATGATGGTTCAGGATTTGGGCCTTTGTACTTCCAAGTGTCAGGAAAGTTTTGAGGCTGAGTTTAACAACGACAAAAAGCTGGGACTCGATTCAAATTTATATATTGGTGTATACGTTCATTAGTATATAATGACCATCAAATGGAGATGTATCATTGCTACTAAGGATACAGAGACTATTTATTGCTGCTCTGTGTTTATGACTGCTCAGTGTTTATATATTAATACTATCTTCACGTCTCTCTACTTCCACCGTTGTTTCATCCATATATCCACCACTTCTTATTGTTTCGTGCTGTATTACACAACACACTTGGGGGTTTTTTTGACTTGAGCAGCAAAATTAGTGTGGAATTTTAACTGCAACTCTTAAAAACTTTATAGCTTGATGTAAGAGTGGCACTGCTCAGAGGTTCAACCTAATTAAAAATAGCCTGAAGGGCTTTATTTCCCGATACTACAATGAACTTAAAAGGAAAAAAAAAACCCTCTCCTCATCTGTACTGCTATTACTGGATTAAGTAGTACTATGCAATGGGAGGTTAATGGAGCCATCCTCATGATTAAGTTCAAGGGATTAATATTTCAGTTCAGTTGTTTTTTATTTAAACATTTTTTCCAAAGGTCACGTTAACGCTGACTACTGCAAACTCAGGCAACTTTCTCATTACCCATTAAATTGAAGTGAACCATGCAGAAAACTTTACTTCAGTGGTGTTCAGCAAGCATCCCGTAATGCAAAAGTTGAGGTGTAAGGTAACTTCATAAAGCTAGATAAAGGTGACAAAGCCTGTCGCACTGCTGTGCTGAGCAGCTTGAACTCCTGCCTGGTAAAGGGCACACCCAAAGTTCACTTGAGCCTACAAGGAGAAGGTGATTGACTGTGATGGGTTTGTAACCCACAGAACTGGCAGCCGTCTAAGTACAGGCAGGCACCAACCAGGTCAAAGGAAGGAACCGCTGGCACGAAATGGCATGAGGTGCATCCTCCTTCCCCAGCGGAGCTCTGAAGGTCACCTGACTCACAAAGACGCGCCAAAGCCGTGTCCCAGAGGTTCAGGATTTTCAGCTGTCTTGTCTTACCAATGTAAGGGAACTGCAAAGCGTGAAAGAGCCTAGGAAACAGGACCGGGTTGCTGCTTAAAATCCAAGCCTGCTTTAACAGACAGGTGGAGATAACAGCCTCCCGCAGAGAATGTCAGATGCCATTCTCGCGTCCAGACCTGCCCGCCTTTCTCTCTCTTTGCGTACAACCTGATGCGGTTTCCGTTGAGCACCTGAGCTCCGTGAAGAAGGGAAACCTCTGAAGGTGTTTTGCTCTTCTAATGCTTTAGTGTGGGCGAAGGACTACCACCCTGAGCACGCTGCAGCCCAACCAGCCTGCACAGACCCGGAGGTCAGCTCTTCTCAGCCGAGGTGGAATATGTTCAACGAGCTACGGTGACAGAAATTGGGCATGTCATGGTGCTTGCGTGTTTAAGTCTGCACTGTGGTATGCTTTTCATCTTGCTGTGCAGTTGGACATCTTAAAGTCGTCTTGAACTTTAATGTTCTCTTAATGACGTTGCCAATAGCACAGTCGGGTTTTGTGGTCAGACCTTCCTGTTGCTAGGAAAAGGGATATGCAAATTCCCTAGAAGCCAGGAAAGACAGGAAAATAAAAGATACTACAGCTTACAACCACTTCAGTTCCGTTGGTGCCTCCCTTCCCCACCAATCTCAGTGGGCCACAGCACGTGGAGGTCACACTGGGGCCTCATCCAGATCTCAAGCCTACTACAGAGAGAGTGAGCTCCGGCACTGACATCAGCGCCTGCTGGATTTGGTTCCTGGCTTCGCTCCTTCTGAAGCTAATACAGTTCATCCAAGGTTAGTTCACCAGAGGGTCAGGCCTGAACCGAGACGAATCTCATGGAACTTCACTAAGTCCTTTGCTTTTTTTTCCACTGAGAGGCATGACATCAAAACGTATAACATGATCTCCTTAGAGCTCTGATTTGTTTTTAATCTGATTTCATTTATATGTAGCACTATTGGTACCTTCTATCTTGGAAAAGTTTTATAACATGCAAAACCTTATTTAAGAAAAAAAAAATTGGCAGTAGAATAAAACCTCTTTCCATTATAAGAAGTTATCTTTTTAACGCTCTATCAGTATTTTATTATTACTTCAGTACTTGGCATGTTCCAAAAGCATTAAAAAGTTCTTGAAAGGTCTTACAACTTTACAGTGTAGTCTCTGATGCCAATTCTGATCACAATCTACATGAAGATAAGTTTAATGAACACTAGAAAAATAAAGGCCTTTTATAAATGATCAAGTTATTTAGGGAAGCAAAATAGTACTTTGAAAACATTGTTTGCTTGGTTTAAAGTTCTATTTAAAATATGTGTAGAGTCCACATTTTGTTGAGGATAACAGAAAGTTATCGTGAATTTTGGGAGTATTCCAAATGATGGTAGACAAGTATCAGAAATGAATGACATTATTAACTTGTAAAAACCCCTTTTAGAACAGTGACTATAAAATGTCATCTTTTCCCCATCTCACGGAAATGTATTTAGAACTACAGAAATACAGACAAGCATTAAACTTAGCAATGGTGAGCGAATAATTAAGTCATCTGCTACTCTATATAGCAGTAAAAAGATTATTCTGAGTTAGTTACAGAAGTTATTCCTAAAAATTTCTTATCATTTAGGTTATTTAAACTTTCTTACATATCAATTAGTTTGAAATAATAAGTCTTTAGGCTATCCATTAATTGCAGCACTGTAGACACGATCTGTATTTAAAATTATGCAATGAAAATTAAGCCGAAGCACCAAGCTGTCTTGGCTAACAAAAAAGGTTTCCTCAGCCCTTCGGATAAAGAAGGAGAGATAATGGGGGCACCGAATTCACAGGAGAACTCCTTCTCAGTTTACTGTTCTCTCTCATCACATGCTAACACCGACTACCGAAGCCGTAAGCCATTATTCATGTGTTTAATTTGCACCGTTGCATTTTTTGCGCATTCATTTTCCGACCGAACGGTACGACTGTTTTCAAACAAAAAAGAAGAGAACTCCCGTGATTAATGCAAGGAAGGACAGCAACATATATAACCTGAAGGGTAGCTGGTTAAGAAGATTCTGCAATGGGATCATTTAGAAATGCAAGGGAAATTGAAATAGTTCAGTTACTCTTTTGGGAGTGAGAGGGAGGCTGGTTGCAGAGGAACATCTGCTCTCCGACACCGTTTTTAGTTTCTCTCACTCCTGCTGTTACGGCTCTAGGCTCTCCAAAAAGGCTTCAACCCGCCCTTTAAAGCCTTGCAGTCTTTGCAGAACAGATCTTAGGACAACTGAATTTCTCTTGTCTGGTCGTATTTTGCTTCCCTGATACACTGAAACTACAATTTGGCATTTGTACCATTATAGCTGGTTCACGCTGGCATCTGTGGGAGGCACACAGCGTGGGCTGCCACTTCAGTCACAGCGGCTGACTCCAGCCGGGATGGGACCGGGGATGATCTGAAAAGTGCAGCCATTAATTGATAGGTGTTTTCTCCTCAAATCCTCTCCGCCTGCGGCATGAATGAGGAGTCAGAGATAACATTCAGCTGATTCAAACAGATCTTGGGAATGGTGTCTTCCTGCCATAGAAAGTGGGGAAAAAAGCAGCTGAAATATTCTGCACTGAAAAGGATGCCTGACGGAGGTAATCATACCCGAGAGGGATGCTCCTTTAAAGTCAGACAAACTGCAGCAGCTCGCTATCTGTCAGGCTTCTCTGCACGCCGCACCAGCAACTCCAGAGCTCTTCCACCTCCCCCTCTCCTCTCCCCATGCTTCGTTGGACTTTTAAATAAGAAAATCAACTTTCTGCGTGTAACACAGCTCTTTTTACCCTCGGACAGGAGCGGATGACACTTCTGCGCACAAAAAAAAATAAGATCCCCTTTAAGATTCAGCCGAGCCACTGTGAGATTTCCTCATGTCAGTGTCCTGCACTCGATAGGTGACTCTCTTAAAACACTTTAAAATGGTCTCTATTATATGCATATTTATCACAAAAGTGCTCTTACTAATACTGATAAATGGTTATAGGAGGGAAACAAGGGCGAATACTAAGTTAATCCTCTTATGACACGTCTGTGTGCTTGTGGATGCGTATACTCACAAAATGGGCAAAAAAGGGAAGGCATCTGATTATTTTTAAGTAAATCAAAACAATGACTCTACTGGCATAAGCCCAGGTTTTGTATAAAAATTCACGCGACTGAAATATTCACATAAAAGACACAATTTGTTCAGGGACGACAGCTACAGAAAGGGTCTTTGGTGAGATCTTTATCAAAGATTTTAATTTTTTTTTTCTGATCTCCAGCATATCATAAAAGAGGGGCCAGAATTGGACATGAAAATGGACACTGTTGTGGTGGGCACCTATAACAGCTGATCACCCTGGGAAGACTGGGCGGTGAAGCTTAATTACCTGCCCAGAAAACTTTTCAAAAAGGAAAACATCAGGGCACAGAATACTTCAACTTCTTAGCAGAAAACATCTGTATTTACAGTATGTACTCTCTACTCTACTGGAGACTGGGTGGGAAAGCGGACACCTATTTCACATCTGGACCTGTGAGCAGGTTTATTGCTTTTTCACACCCTATCAATTCCTCCAGCAGCCAATAGAGAGGATCTTGGCCTGTGTAAAATCCTCAATGATTTCTATCACTGAACTAAATCTGCTTATGAGGGAGTCACAACCATTAAAGGGCAGCTGATACTACAAGAAATTAACCCCAGTCTTAAAAAAAAAAATCACTTAAAAAGTAAAAAAGCTAAATAACAATTTAAAAAATTGAATTAATTTTCAACCAATTAGTATTTTCAAGTGGGAGCCGCAGTAGTGTCTGTCTGAATGCAAATGGGAATGAAGGGTACTCCAGGCCAAAAGGAGACGTTAACACTGACATGGAATTGGGGAGAAGTTACTGCAGAATTTATTCCGTTATGCCATGGAGAGCGTGAGCCCCTGCTCAGAATTACAATGACTCCCTGAGAAAAAGACTGACAGTGAGTTACCGCTCCCAGGAGCTTCTACGGTTTCCGTGCTACTTAGCATTACAGGCTCATACATCTATCGCACCTCAACTTCAGCAGCATCCAAGCTATGCGCTATGAGGTGCATTACTAAAAGAAGAGGGAAGGGTGTAATTGCCACCAAGGCCATCGGTCCTGCCAGGAATACCGATTCCTGAAACCCGATCTCTGCTTTGAAAACTGAACCCACACAATTTTCAGCAGAAAGGAGCATTTTAAGAGTGGAAATATTACACTGGGATCTCACTGACCTACATAACACCTTGCAGAACAAAACTGTGATCCAAACAAGTACTTTTAAAGATGCGAATATAAATCTCAAGAGGGACCACAGATAAGCTATTCTATACATCAATAGTTTCTATAAATACTAACCTTAGTATGAGCAGTTTGTGAAATAATTTGTCTTATGAGCTCCACGCCATATGTTTTATTCAGGCATTAACACTTACTTTGTAAAAATAAAGCTGTCGGCATGTGAGCTACCACATGCAGTATCAGTCCCATAGGCCATACAGTAATTAAACATGGAGGCTGACATTGCACCGTGCAGAATTCTGGTGGTGTGTAACAGCTATTAAAAAGACTTACAAAAATCCAGGTTCAGAAATAAATGCCAGCTTGATTCCAGACAACACCTACATATGGCCGAAGCCCCGGTGAAAAACTCTATCATGCCCTTGAGTGTTCATTTGAAACACAGCTTAAAGGATGAGGAAAGTGTAGGAATAGATTTTAGGTTTTACTTTTTAGAGCTCTCATGAGCCATCTGTACCCGGCCAAAACGTCCTAGTGGGAAAGCCATTTTGCACGGAATAAAAAGAGCTGCATGTTCAGACCAGAGTTCTAAGTCTACATTCTCTTCTTCTGTCTCAAAAATTTTATCTTAGGTTTCTGCTGTTGACAAAGGTAACTGTTAACTCAATGGAAGTTCCTCCTACAGATGACTAGCATTTAGTCACTGGTGGATTCAGAGAGCTCCTGAATGAAGTTGTAAATGGAGGTAATTTCTCTAGATTTCGGCACAGCTCCTATCATGGCTTAGAAGGATTATAGGTCTCTCCTGCACAGAAATACTCTCTAAGGTCATTAGTTGTGGTCAGCCCAAAGACAGTGGTTTCTTACATGGGAGCGGGAGCTGAGAGTCTGCCTTACGGTCTGCAGGAAAACTTGACTCTTTCCTTGTGCGCAGCCTGCGCTCCTCCTGTCCAGGTACTCCAAAGCATTCAAAATGCCTTGCCCTGTGGATGCAGCACTGACAGCTTAGGGCAGAAAGGGGAAAAGGTTTTCCTACCATCATTCTCATATTTGCTTTGAAGAGAGGTGAACCTTGGGGCAACCGCTTCCTTCACGCCCGTTTGGAGCTTCCCGCGTACTCAGCGCTAATCTATTTCGTTTCCCAATTTTCCAGCACAGGTATAGGGTACACTGAACGAAAACTCCACCTTGCACAGCTTCTCCTAACACCATTCCCTTCACACAGTCTATGAGGCTGAAGCCCTGAGAGCAGGAAAAAGCAAAGGAAAGAGTAACTCCAGTGGTGTGATACGTGGTTACGGGACGCCACAGGAGGTTCTTCTCTGAGGTCTGATTTCCTTCTAACTCTGCAGTAGCATTTGGATTGCCCAGGTCCCTGCCATTCTCCCAAGATACCCTAATTTGACGCAGGGTTAGCCTCATATTGTTTAAAATGTAAGTGATGCATGATGAGAACAGAGTTAAAACAAGTACTTCTGTTTTTTTAACTGTTCACAGAGTTGTTTCAAGGCAGCTCAGCTCTATTCCTATCTTCCTGCTTTTCAGAAAAGGAAGGCAGAACATCCCTCAGGAAGATAAATCAATATTCTCACAACACTTAAACAAAAACAAGAAAGAAATCCCTAGTTCCCTAGTGAGCAATTGCCAATTTAATTTTGCCATCTTCAGTAAGTCACTCTTTCGAATACTGTCAAGGCATCAACATATTCATTATAGGCTCTGCTTTCTTTTGTCACAACTGCTTTGCTCAGGAAACATACGCTTTTAGTTGCCTTGCCCATGTCCAAGAGGAAAACAACATTCATGAAACCAAGGCCCCGCCTAGCAATTTTAATCTCTAACCTTACCACAATGAGAGAACTAAACAATATTTAGAACTGTGTTATTTTTAACAAGTGTTTGAAAGAATGATCACTTATTTTGCAACAATAAAAACATTAAAGTAAACCATAAGCATGTAATGATATGTATAGATATGTGAAGAATACGTCAGCATCCAGGTGGGCAGAGACAGGTGATTCACAGCAAAAAGACCTGATAGATTATAGTCATGCTTTTTAAACGAGTCAAACTTACTTCGCGTTTGCCTTTCAGTAAAGTACAGAAGATGATCTGTATTTGTGTAAGGCACAGCTCAAACACAGAGTTAGAATCATAGGTTGGAAGGGACCTTTCAGATCATCGAGTCCAACCATTAACCTAACCCTGACGAAACCCATCACTTCGCCATATCTCCAAGCACTCTGTCTGCCCAGGGATGGTGCCTCCATCACTTCCCTGGGCAGCCTGGTCCAATGCTTGATAACCTTTTCATGTAAAAATTTTTTCCTAATATCCTGTCTAAACCTCCCCTGGCTCAACTTGAGGCCGTTTCCTCTTGTCCCATCACCTGTTACTCGGGAGAAGAGACCGACCCCCATCTTCCTACAACCTCCTTTCAGGTAGTTGTAGAGAGTGATAAGGTCTCCCCCTCAGCCTCCTTTTCTCCAGGCTAAACAATCCCTTGTCTGTAGCATATACATGATAAGTATTTAAAAAACAAACCAACCAACCCAACCCTAGACAGGCTGATAAAACAAGCCGGGGGGAAAGCACAAGGACCCACCCCACTGATGCTGGCCAGGGATCAGAACAGCGCTCACAGCCAACGTGCGCCTCCACCCCTCCTGAAGGGCCATCGCTGCAAACACTGGTACCAAGGAGTAGTCCCCCAAACTGAGCCTTGGTTGGCAGCAGGAAGGACTACAAACTACAAAAACTGCTGTTAAGACCTTGTGCGGGATGGCGAAAAGCCACAGAAGGATGTTCTGCAGCAAGGAGGAGCTACAGCTCTCTTGAGACGGCTCCTTTTCCTCCTGCACATGTGGGTGAGTTGAGCCCGGGGACATTGAAAAGCAAACACTGCCTGCCTGGGAATTAACCAAAATCCTGTGTGTCCAGGTAGCGGCAGAGAAAGGCAGGTTTTGTTACCAAACACAGTCCTCACTGAGAAGCCATGGCTCTTCTCTCCTCAGAGACAAGCAAAGCATGTCAAAGCATTCCAGAAGAAAGCAGTAGAAGGTGAAATATTAAATAAAAATACAAAGCAAAGAGGATTCACCGATTCAGTGACAAAGGTGTGTGGCTTTTTGCTACCCCCTTGACAGTGAAAGCTGGAGATGTCCTAGCACACCTGTGTTTATAGGAGGTTTCAGGAAATTTGCTTATACATAACCATGTCTCCTGATAGCAGAGATACCCCTGAAATAATACTTCATTCTATCAGCATGTTCTAACCATTAGCCCTTCCATAAAGCAATGAAAAAATCTCTTCTAATCTTCTTTCATCTTTGTTCCAGGCTTTGCCTGCCTTTCCCCACTTGCCTTCTGTTCCCTTCCTGCTCCCTGAAAACCTCACTTCTCTTACGTCTAAATCTTCCCCTTTAGGCTTCACTAATCCTGTTTTACTGATCCACATTCGTAAATTCTTTCTCTTTGTCCCCCAAGTTTTCCTCCTGCTCTGATGCCCTGGCTAATCCTCTCTTTATCCCATACTGTGGTGTCCCAGATGACAAATCCTTCATTTATCTGCTTGGTAAGCTTAATCGGCAGAGGTACCCAGAATTCCTCCCTTCAACACCTTTCTCCATCTCATACCTCTAGGTTCAGATGCTCTCAGTTCCTACCCCCACATCCTCCCTCCCGCATCAACCTCCTTTCCCTCTTTAGGGAGACATTTCTTTTCTGATCCGAGAGTACTGCAGCTACTGTGAGCAGAGCGCAGAGGATATTCTGATGACCCAAAGGGCTGTGGAAAGAAAACTTTTTATCGGCACGCTGTTAGCCACAGCCCCTGACCGCTGCACTCAGGTGGGGCAAAAGCAGCAATAAATAAAACAGGCAGGGAAACAATGGGGTGGGGAATGATTTGAAGAAGCCACAAATTGCTTTCCCGGTATAAAAAGGATGTAATGGCCAGTGGCAGCATATGTTACACAGCTAGCAGATAATAATCAGGGCTATAAATGCTCCAAGGTTTCATAAGAATCACCAGGCAGTAAATTGTGGATGCTACTGACTTAGTTTTGACATGTAAAATGAAAACAACATTAGCATTACTAGATAAAAAGGGGAATGTTTCACTCACTTTCACTATAGTCTCATATTCCATTTCTACTTCTGTTTTTCCTCTACTTCTTGTTCTTCTATGCTCTTTAAAACAAAACCAAGGATCATTTCAATTTGATGTGATTAACAATTACTCTAAGCTGAAATGACATAATTCTGTGCATTACAGTAAAATAACATCTCTTTAATCTATGCACTTAATGAAAAACAAAAGATTACTTCATGCTTCTGTGCGCTGGCCCATTAATATTTGACTAGGTGCATATTAGTCAGAGAAACCAGTCTATTTATCACAACCTGTCACTCGATACTAAAAGAGGGCAATGTTTTAGCTGTGTTATGTGGGAGATCCCGGTTTAGCTGAAGTTGCAGCATATGCACATCGCAAGAAGTGTCACTTTTTTCTGGGAGAGGGAAAGCAGCGTGTCTCTGAAGGAAAGAAATGAGCATCAGCCACGCCACCTGAAGTATGTGCTTGAAGAAATACCTCCGGCCATCGCGGCAGGAAGGCTTTAGACCGCAATTGTGCCTAATCCCATGAACTCAGGGCAGTCTGGATGGAAAACCTTCAAGAACATCACCGCGTGCTTACAAGGGCGGTGCTCTCCTTCACCAGCCAGCCCGTTCCCTTTGAGTCAGCCTTGCGCGAGTGCCTGAGCAGCACGAGGTACGGGACAGGCTGCTGCGGGAGACGTTACCAGCGTTCACTCCCCTTCCTCCCGAGTTGGTGGTGATCTCTGGAGTGGAAACTTCTCTTCTGACAGTTCAAAAGAGCGGCAGGATTTTCAGGTTGTCCCATTAACCTGGCAGAGGCAGAGGTGCTGCAGGCAGCTACACGTACTCGCAGCTGACTCGCTGGGAGAGCCGTGGTCCATCCCACACCACTGCGAGCTCCCTGGACTTAAACTCTCTCTCTTGAAGAGGTCCAAGGTCTGGATCAGAGAGGTCCTGAAGGTAAATCCAGCAACAACCAAAAAGACCCAAGTTTTTTAGTTTGTGCAGTTACTAGAAGATCGCTATAAAATTATAGCCAGGAACTGAAAAAAAGGGGACTTTTTGGTTCTTGCCAAGTGCGGTCTTTAAACAGTGTTGCCATGCCATTTTCAAGTGTCTGCAGTGTGTTTTATTCTCTGTTAAATTATTGTGGTAACTGTCTTATTTTACTCTAAAGTAAGTGTTATTTCAGTATTGAGCGATACATTGCTTCACCTGGATAGTAACTGCGTGAGTATATTGCTGAACTTGGTTCTGTTTGTATTAAGCCACAGCTCTTTTATGATGCAATGGGTGCCACTAAAATCTCGACACTTCCCACAGCATGGAATTTTTACTCCATCAGGTATTCAAGACCGTATGGCATTTACACTGTCCAGGAGCCAGAGCTGTAGTGGCATCCAATGCAATGTGGTGATACTGGGTGAGAGGCAGCCCTGGAATAATTGCATGCAAGTTCATTGAGGTAAACTGTATTTTGTCTTAGCTGTTGGGTATGTTACAAATGAAATGGAAAACTGAAACCTATAAAAAGAAATAGAAACAAACAATAGCACAAAATAAAGGTTTTCTTTGTTTAATATCTAAAGACTACATAGTTTAATGACTGAAGTAGTACTTTTGAAATTTTTCACGAAACATTTCCTCTCGAAGCGTTTTTTTTAAACTGAATATAATTACTGAGTCACTTCCTTGGTAATGGGCGAAGAAGCAGAACAATATGTTGGAGCACTGTGTCCTCATTTTACTTTCATGCAGATTCCCGAGTGCCTTATAATTGAGTCACAATGGCAGGCAAAATAAATATAATTAGCTAAGAACGTGGCTGGACTTGATTGAAATATTATATAAGGGAACTTAAGCCACCTTCTTACATTGCATTGCAACAAATGAATGAAACTATTTTATTTATTTTCTCCTTGAACTCTTTCTCACCTTGCTAGCAGGGGGCTGTAAAACTACCGCACTGACATCGACACTAACGGTGTCATAAGATACATGTTGGGTATAAGATGGTCAGGAAACGCGTGCCAGTGATTGTGGCAGCTTGCACCGTTTTGACATGCAAAATGAATCTAAAATATTAGCTGAGGAAGCAGAAGGTGACAGTTTGTAGCAGAAAATAATGTAGCAGCAAGAAGGTAAAATGTGAAGTGAAAAAAGAAAGCTACTTCGTTTTGCATAGTTCCTTATCACTTCTCCTGATGAACTTCATTTTTCTGTCCCTTTGATCATTATACTTCACTGGTTGTGTGCTCCTACTGACAGGCAAATCAGATAAAGTGCCTTACTTAAAATTAGCAATTTTTACAAAATTACATATATGTCTGCAGCACACAAACGTTTTGTTGCTGTGGATGTTGGCCTACTTACTTCAACAGGGCTCGTAACTACTGAAGGCAGGTTAAGATTTGATTAGAAATTCCCTTAAAAGCAGTCTTGGAAAACACTGCTAAGCATCTTCTTGCTAAATTCCTTAGTTTGTGCAACATTATTACTTTTCCTTACTTCTGGCATTGTTTTTAGCCAGCTTTCCTGTTAAAGGACACAGTTTATGACAATGTGTGTCTGCTTGGCCGCAGGTACGTCCTGGCCCAGGATTTGGGCGTGCAAAGCAGGCACACATTTACAAATATGCAGATTTTACCTACCTGGAGGATGAATATCAGGCGCAAAATAAGTAAACATTTCAAAAAAAGCAACATCCAAAAATGATAACAACCTCCCCCTACTTAATGAAATTGAGGATTTTCCCTTCGATCATTTATCAAAACACAGTCCACTGAAAGGAACAGAGATATCTGGATAGCATGAATCCCACCGTGATAGGAAATTATAAGTTTACCAGATACAAGTGTTTAGCTGTAAGTAGGGTACACACCATGCAAAACCTATTCTGTTTATACAGCTTTTAACAATACAGTGTGTGCACTTGCACCATGAGGATGCTCCTGATCCCAATGACGCTAGTGCGAGACGTCTATGTGACATGCACACATATTTACCACGGGGGTGCTCACTAGTTTTGGAGCTCCAGGCACTGAATTGCAGCATAAGAAAGACAAAGTCAGAGAGAAACACAGAGATTAAAACAAACAGAGAATTTCAAGCTCTTTCCTATTCTGATGGTCGGGACAGTAGTTGGCATAATTACCTGGTCTTTAAAATCCCCAATTCTTGATCCTAGTGCGAGAAGTATCTTTCTGTATGTACAGACATTACATGAAGCAGCTTTTTGTGAAATCTCTAATGCATAGATAATACAACACAGAAAATATGTATCTAAATACATAATCATAACTAAGCAGCCAAGTATGTATTGCTTTCATTAGTGCTGAGACAACATTTTAGAGAAGACACACATGGGAACTGGACTGTAGAAGAACGTTAATGACAGAGGGAAGTGGGAAAACACTGTCTGCTATTCAGAGTCAATGTCTACCTAATACTGGTTTCCCAGCAGTCTTCTGGAGACACCAGTCACCAGAAAGTCTAGAAATCAATCCAGTGCAAGCTTAAGCTTTTAAAATACTGAAGTTGAATATATTCTGGTTTATCTGATTATTCTGAAAAATGTCCTTGTGTAAAGGGCCACAAAAAAAAAAATCTGCATTTTATGTTTTTGGTTTCTAAGCTGTCGTGAAAAGCTGTGTTGTGTTCTCTTTTATCGTGACATTACTATAAAGAACCACAGCCACAATTAGTCCAGATTTATATTCTTGCTAGCACATAGAAATGTGGCACAGAACCTTATCATTCACTACAATAAATTGTGCTGACCTACCACCTCCAATCAAGTATTGTTAACATGACTTATTCTTTACAATTATCTTTTATGAACTTTTAAAATTACAATGAAGGAAAATGTATTGTGTCAGGGAAAAGAAGAAGGGAATAAGGCTTATCCAAAAGAGCTGCCTCACAGCACATCATTTAATTCTCTTAATAATTCACACCTCCCCCAGTTATTCAGCAGCTTACACGTGTTGCCGTTGGCTCTGCCTTTGGCACACACTTACAGTGTTTCCCAAGACCACGGCAGGACAAAATCACCATATTAAAGAAAGAAGAAAAGATCTTTCAAAGCAGTATAAGGGGAAATGGAAAAGTTTTAAGCAATGGTGCAACCCAGGTGACTTAAGATTTTTAGAAATGAAACATTCATGCCTCGCTCCTTCTCCTGTTTCTGTACTATAGTGCTTTTATCAAAGGTTCCGGAGGCTAAAGGATACCTCTTCACTAGTGGCAATTGCAGGGACATATTTCTGCTGAAACTCTGGCCAGCTGACTAAGCAGCAAACAGCACTAAATTGGAGGGGGAAAAAAAAAAAGTAATCTGGAAAACAGTATGTACTGTTCATTATTTAATTAATGGGCCAAGCAAAAGTGTTATGGTCTTTATGGAAGAAGCTCTGGTCTAAATTACAAAGTGATGACTCCTTTTCAAAATTCATTTCCAGCTGTGTTGTGTGTTGTAGCGTTCATCTTCAAAATAATGCGCCAGATGTGCTTTACCTAAGAGGATTCTTTATATAGGCATCTACAAACAGAAGATGGACTTGCAAAGCCAACCAAAAAAGAAAGAGAAATGATAGAGGGTTTGCTTTCCCATGGGTGTAATCTACAGCAAGGTTGCACAAAGAGACACTTAGGACAAAATCTAGCACATGGCAACACAGAAACAGTACAAAAAACATTTAAGGTAGCAACTTGCAGTCGTATGTTGAAAGTTGTGAAATCTTACTATATTCTTATATTCCTTGGATCAGAAAAGAGCCTCCACATCCCTATCACAATGACAATGCACACTGAGGCTGACTGTGAAGTAGATAGACAGAGGAAGAAATGCAGGAGGAAGAGAATGGTCCGGGCTTTGATCTCACTCAGTGAAACAGTAAAACCAATTCAGATTAATTCTACTGCATGCCACTGAAAAACACTGGGTTAACAACAACGTGAGCGAAACCCATTACTACGCAATTTCATGCTTAAATTACACATACACAATCCAACTGTGCCAAGAATAGTCTTCATATGCACTCCTGTTTCTCATCCTGGGCAACAAAAGTACATTTTCATTCCTGCTTCCTATTTATTACTTTAGTTATAACCTTCTTAAAAAATCCACTATTATATGACAGCTCCATAAATGACAAAAGATTAAGTCAGAATATATATTTTTCAGCTCAAAAAACCCAACAAACCAAACCTCAACAAAAGCAGAGTATCACTGAAGTTCTGTGGGTACAAAACGGTATATAAATCACCTTTAACATATGAAGAATAACATTTATTAGCTTGCGAGCTAGACAAAGATCAAGCAAATGGAATTTATTTCTCAGAAACATAGTGCCATTAACATAATAAATGACTGTTAGACACAAAAAATCCTGTTCAGGACTCTTATCCAGAGCTCGTGTTCCTCTGGTCAAGCATGAATAGTTAATGCACTGTGGTAATGAGGCCAACAAGATTCTGTGAATGTCTCAGTGGATGACTTAAACCAAAAGTCTTCAAGATTTACCCATTCAGGACCTGAGCTTGCTCCTCTGAAGTCAGTCTGAATTTTACTACTTGTATCAGTCAGAGTATATTAAAAGTTCACTCCTCACTCCACAGATGCCTTTGGCAAATTGTCTTAGTCTGAGAGGTAGTCAGGCAACCCCTGTGAAGCAACTACTCATCATAAAGAAGTCAGAAGTCCTTTAAAAATGGAAAGAATGCTAAGGGAGTCAGTATCGCTCTAAGTAATCCAGAACAGCACCTTGGCAAGGGATTACTATAGCGTTCCTCAGCAGTTATGAAAAAATACATTCCAATCTGGTCAGTTAAAGGAAATGAAAGAATCGAAGAGACTTAGCTTACCATTGGGAGCGGGCTAAACAAAGAAAGGGAAGCTAGAAGTATGCTATATTTTTACTAGGCAGAACGATTTTTTGTTATTATTCAGTAAGCACTGAATAACTGAATTGAAGTCAATGAGTTCTTTCACTGGCCATGGTGACACGGCCACCAAGAGCTTTAGGAACTACTAACTTCTTTCTTACATGATAATAAAGCCTTTTGAGCTGTCCTTATTGGCTTCTTGTCTGAGTACCAAGACTCCTATACAGAAAACAATCAGTGGTCACAAAACCTGTCACATCGTAGGAGAGTGTGAAGCCGTCAAAGACTTTATGCGAGAATCTGCGAGGACACTTGTCCTCTTGTAAAGACTTAGTCTGTCTTGATCACACATTCAAATAGTCCTTTGATACACGTTAAGTATCTCAATATTTCATCTTAAGCAATGCTGAATTCTCCTTCATCCTTTAAAACCTCAAGTGCTACAAAGATGTATACATATGTATATGTGTAAGAACGTTAACAAGGACTGGGAAGGACCTCTGTTCTCCAAGGTGAAGCCTAAAACTAAAAGAAATCAGCTTAGCTCCATCTTAAAAATAGCCTTTTGTCCGCACAATACATCCTTTTAAAATAAGGTATATAGTACCCCAAACTGAACTACTTGTCTGATGCTTAGTTAAGCATCAGCTAACCTAGTTATTTCTGTGAGAACACAGCCTGCAGCACTATTCTGCGATGGCTCGGTCTTCCCTCTGTCCTTAGAGTAAACAGGTCAAAGAGAGGAAAGCCCAAAAGCTTTTCAGTGAAATATACTCGTTGCCCCAATTTAGCGAATGTGCCGCATTATTTGATTGTTTTAAAGTCTGAAGTGTTAATACATGGATTTTGTAAGTAAATTATCTTCAGGGGGTGTAAAGGACCAAGTCCTCTGATCTTGATAATGAGACAGAAATTGCTTTTCCGTAAACGATACTCAAATTTTTAAGACTGCAAATTAAATAAAATTCTTCTCCTATCCCAAAATGTCATTCGAAATCACACCAGTACATACCTAAAGTGATACCATTAACATTTCTGAAATGAGCAAATGCCTGTGAAATTGAGATAAGCATCAGGGAAACGGATGTCTCATTGATTCAATGCCTCACACAAATGAAATAGTTTAGTCGTCTTATCTGACAAAGTGATTTCCTTTGCAACTTTCTGTAAGTCATTACAGTGTAAGGTCTCAACTCTGCCATCTGCAAAATTGTATGAAATATAAGTTATTAGTTCACATTTTAATACTATTAGAAACTGAAAGACATAGTCTGGTGTTACAGAGCTAGCACGATAGCTTAGGCAATTTCAGGTTCTTCTCTGGGTTAAATAAAGCAGATTCCCTGCAGTAAAAGATTTATTTCCTAAGAATGTTCAAAATCCAAATCCTTTTCCTAATGAAGTGTCCTATTAAAGGATTTTTTAATCAAACACCATATCAAGAAAATGTCGCCTCCCACAACTTCATCAAACATTAAATGATTGTGAAATAAACAAACAAAAATGTTATTTTTGACAAGTTGTTGTTAGTTCCATTTACTTTGGAAGATGTAATACATATGCCAATTAGTTCTTCCAATGACTACATGAGGGGAGTCCCTTCTGCTCAGTTAGTTTGTGTCTGAGAACAGATTTTTCAGCTTCGTTCTTTTCTGAACCCAAAGTTAGCCTCAGACAGATAATGGAGCAAGTGCTGATAAACTCAAGATGCCTTAATATCCATTGCTCATGGAAAATCTTGCTTATTTTGAACTAATTTAGTACAGCAGTACCTGTTTAAGATCAATTCACAGCAGACTATTTCCTATTTATTGCTAATTAAAATCATGGATTTCCTGTTCCAAACAGCATAATACCCTGAAAAATTAGCTACAGACCCAGTGTGTTATCGACTCAGCTGCTGGACTATGTCTAGACTTACCACCTAATTCTGAGGTTCATAAAAACAGCTACTCGAAGCAGTGACAAAATGGCCAAAGGGAGGTCAGGTGATGAGGGAAAAATAGGGGAGACACACTGAGATTTGTCTTCTCAACATTGTGAAGTGGAGAATAGCTAACTGTGGTTTTTATTTCCAGCCTGAGGAACCAAGAGCACAGTAGGCTGGAACTCCTTCTTAGCACATTAAATTTGGGGACCACCCAGCCTTTCTGTCTCAATTCCAGCCCTTTCCGGCCTTGAAGAGAATAATACTCTAGTTGTGTGCCAAGGGGATATCTGCAGGTGGCATCTGGGTTTGACCTTATCCACCCACACTTTTGTTGTCAGGTTCATACAAAAATATTTTCAACTGATTGTGCTGGGTAGATACAGGCCAATTCTTTCACTTCTGGAACATAGTTAAGTCAGGAAAGTACACAAGCATGGGAACAAGCAAGAAAAATGGATATATTGGAGTGGTACTGAACTAAGGAAGATTCCACCCAATGCGTTCAGTACATTGCTCCTGAGCATTCATGTTCGGAGATTTCAGCCTCCATCGGAACTGCAGAGTTACCAGGAAAGCAGGACCCACTGAGCTCCATCATGATACCAAACTTCCAGAGGGTAAGGAGAAGTGCAATCCCTGCTCTCTTTTCACTAAACCTCATCAACTGAAAGAAGATGCAATTAGAGGAAGAGCGTGCATTACTTTTGCTTACTAGTCAATCAACTTTTTTTTTTTTCCCCCTCGAAAAACCTTTGTCTCATTCCCATTGCAAAAGCCTAAAATCCGCTTAGGCTCCTCTGAGGGCGATCTAATCAATCACAGCGGCGTCAACTGCGTTTCCACCAAGAAGCGTGAGCTTAGGATGCTGTGCCAAAAGCGATGTACAGGGGTAAATCCCTCTAGGAAGCAACCCTGCAGACTTCAGAACAGGCATGTCTTCCGAGCTTTGGCAAATCAGCTGCCAACAAACGTTTCTTTACTTGCACCAAGTCCAGCAGAGATACATCTCTTTTAAAGCCTCCTCTAAAGGTTTTATTTTACATTTAGTTGTCCGAGCATTGTACAGGTGAATAATTTTAGAGTTTAAACCCCAACCAGTAAATGTTATGAAAGAGAACAATTAACAAATGTCAGTCTGGAAGATTCCTAATTCTCAAAAGCTATAGTGGTGCTTATCTTAGAGCAATACTGTTCAGAAGCAACTAAAGAAGATTCAAATCAAAACTGTACCAACTAGGGGACAGCAGGTAAAATTGTTGAACCAGAAATAAGCAGAACTCTCTATTCACCAGACTGTGACGACCGATGCTAGCCTACTACCATGTTTTAGTATGTTGCATCGAGTCTTACAAGACTCAAAAGGCAAACAAATTCATTAATTTCTTAGTTGCTGAGTTTTTTAAAACAGTGCTTGGAGATATTAATCACATTGCAAAAATGTCACAGGTGTATAATTAACGTAGCAATCATACTGAAGGTATATTCACTAGGCTCGATAGGAAAGAAGTGCTTCACGTTGTCTTTCAGAATACAAGCATTTACTTCTTGCTCAAATATTTATACACTTCATCTGTTTGCAAATTGCCTTCAGGAAGAAACTGGGGGAGGGACTGTCTTTTTGTGAGAGGCCCGTGCAGAACCAAGCATTTCAGGGTCTCTGTTCCTGCACTGAGCTATTGCAAATCCATGATCATGAAGAGATGGAGTCCTACTATATTTGCAAAATATAAGGAGGCTAAAGTAAGCTTCTCATATTTCAAACTTACTTAAGCTCCACATTTTTTCAGAAGGAGGGATTCAATTCAAATTCATGGATAAAGTAAATTGGTGTAGCTAAAGCAGACTATCGCTGGCAATCCTTCTATTCTCTCCTGCAGATTATGCCATTCTCACAGGCATGGCTGAGCAAATTCTGTATCTGCTTGGTAGTTGCTGTAGCTTAAATTAATTAAGTGCACTAATGTAATCTGCTGCCAACTGGAATTTACATTAGCAGGCAGAACCACAGATAGGGAAGAAAGTTGGGGGGTACACATCTCGCTCAGCCAGCGGCGGGGAAGGGCAGGGCAGAAAGCAAAGGTCGGTGTCGGATGCAGCTGCCTCAACGTACAGTTGTTGAAGCGATCAAAGAACGAGACCCTATACGTTGCCTGTGAAGTCCAACCAAACAGCGATGGTTCTGGTTCCCGTCAACCTCATTTACTGCAGTAGTTCAACACGCCTGCATGCCGACAAAACCAGCGGCGCTGATACTCCTGTGAAAGGGAATAGTGAAGTGACAGTGGGGGATTACCTGCCCCCGGGCACACCTGAGCTCTGCCGGGAGAAGGGCTGCCCCTCGGAGCCGCTTAAATGACACCTTCCCCAGGGCTCTGAGGAGCTGCCCCAGCCGGGGTCAGTTCTGAGGGTGCCCCACAGCTCTAACCACTGCTGAGGTCCACAGGTAACGGGAGGTGGTATGAATGCAAGCAAATATTTGCAGTAGCGCTTATTTTATGTGCATTTCTTATTACAATAATGAAATCAAATTAATATCAATAAAATGAATATAAATATCAAGGTTTGTGTTGATATTCAGATGATGAAATGCACTTTTGTTGTTTAGGGGACTACGCAGTTTCTGTTCTTTGAAAGCTTAAAACCGTCTTTTGTTTACCTTGTTTTCTGACATAACTTATTTATTTACGGTATGTCAGGGGAGAATCCTAATTTCTAAGGACATTTTCCAATTAACTTTCTTAATTAAAAGGAAAAGTTAGACTCAATTGGTTTGCAACTAGCATTATTTAAAACCATAAGATACTTAGATTCTGGAAAACAGGTCTATCAGAGACGATCCCAGCTGTCAGTCTCTGGGTGTTACAGCTGCTGTCTGGCATTCTGAATGTCTGCCCATTTTTCTCTGATTTGACATTTCCATTTGCTCCAAAATTCTCTACCATTATTAAGGAATTATTGTTCCCTTTGGCTTCTGTTAGACAGTGCTATAAGCAAGTGTTTGCATGGAAGCATGCACTTAAAACTATTGGCTCTAACGTGTTTTAGGTTCTGCTCTGAATATGAATCTGTAACAGGAGTCTCTGCAGAGATCCAACTCCATGAACTTGTGCTAGAATCCAGCAAGATCCTAGGAAATGTCTGCTGCTGTACTGATTCAAACGTCTCCCATTCAGACAGAGGTCTTTACAAATCAACGTAAAAAAATCACAATTTCGGGAGGGACCATGATTTCACCTTGGGTCCAATGAAATCCTTAATGAAGTTAGTATAAGTCTTTCAAGTTATAATTTCGAAATAAAACCAGACTCATGAATAGGAACCTCAATGTCACGCTGCTATGACCGACTTGGTGATCGATTAGAAACAGACTCATCCAACGGAACAGTTAACAAGTACTGGAAAAAGATTTAAATCCAATCAAATGAAAAAAGACGACTGCAAACCACTTAAAATCATTAAAATTACTTATTTCCCTAGCGCATTTATACCAAGTGAATACCCACACTCTTTGTGGATGCAAGGATATTTCACATCTAAAAATAACTTATGCTGTACACTGATCGCAAATCTAGATATACCCAAGGCAGCTGTAGTCATAGGCCAATTTATATTACTTCTGCAAAACGAAAAAGAAAATAAGCTTAAAGCAAAACCAGGCGTTATACTTTCCATACATCCATTGTGGACATACGCTGTAAGTTATTGCAGACTTTCTCCGAGACACAGTAATTCAGATGAACGTACTTCTCAACAGTTTCAGTACTAAACCAGATTTTTAGCAAATGCTGAAAAAGTGATCTTCAGTGGACAATAATAAACTTAGATTATGAGAATGGGTATTGTATTTCAGCATTTGCCATTTCTCCTTTCGTAATGCCTGCTGGCTGTCAGCAAGACACATTCTCATCCTCATACACGTGCAGGCGAGTCAACTGAAGGTAACACCACTTCTTACACCCTCAGCTCTATGTCGGCCCGAGACGGTCTTTACTGTGGGCAGGTATAAAAGTACGGCGAACTCCTGCTCACGTCCTGCCCTCTTACAACAGCTTCACACAACTCTGAAGCAGCAGTTTGCTTTGCTTTAGGACTAGAGAGGCAGAAATAAATGTGGTTCGATACATGTGCTGGGCAAGAAGAGCAGTTTCTATGTTCCCATGGGATGCTTTCAGAAATACTACTAATAATAATAGCTGGCAACTCCAACAGGGCCTAGCCGTCACTGGAGAAACCAAATAACTCTGAATTTTGAAGACAATTAGTTCACAGTATGTGAACACACATTTTAAATTAGCGTGTTTGTGTGCAGACAACAGCATTGTATTCTCATTTTGTAGTGGAGTTTATAACCGCATGAGTCACAACGCGGGGCAGGCAGGCTGAGAAACCTGATGGCTTCCACACTTCATAGTGTTTCCTTTGTTTAAGAAGAAAAATGTTTCTTCTGTTCAGGACCACATAAGAGTAAACTTCTCCACTCTAGGTTTGGCATGTGTTAAATCCATTTTTTAGATAGCGTGGAACCTGGAAATCCATAAATCTGCCTCTCCCCATTTTTGTTTCCCATACAAGGGAAACTCTGACTTCATTCTTAATGCAGTCAACTAGGAAAACTTGAGTAGACCACAAAGCTCCTTTGTGGGATTAGCGGTTTCAAAGCAGGACTGGGAACCATCAGAACTGGATTCTAATTCTGTCATGCAGACATGCCACTCTGAAAGATGCTGAAGCCAAAGATTTAAAACATTGACACCTAAAGTAAGGCAGCAAAATGCAAATTTGACTATGCACTCCAGCTAAGACTTTAATACAAGGAAAATGCTGCACTGTTTTGGAAATTACACTGAAGCTTTATTATACGTTGTTTTCCTTTTGGAATTTTCTATTCATTTCAGACCCACAGATTTAAAACTCATGGCTGAATTTGTCTTGATAGTGTCATTTCAACTGAACTACAACTATTTTCTATTTGCTGGATTAAGCTTCGCAGACTTTTAAAAACCGAGTGCTTCAAAAGCTAAGTTTCCTGAAAAACACATCCTTGGATAATATCTGGTATCTCCCTTTTTACCAGCAATTGACCACAATGAATCATTTTCGCTTTTATTTGGTGTCTTCCACCTCATTTATACCTACTCTGAATTTCAGCGAGTTCTCGGTCATTCACCGAAATATAAGTATACACGTAGCGATTAAAGTAATCCCTGATTTGAAACTAAACGTAGCTACCTCGGACAAACAGCAGGCTACCAAACTGGCAGCGCTGGTTGTAAGACTTCCTAGGATCAAGAAACCCTCCTTTTGGATTTTCCCTTCAAGTATTCTTGTGATGGCAGGTAACCCGCCTGTCGCCTCTGCTCAGTGGACCCATCCTGTTACCAAGGTCACCTTCGCAGAGTTATATTTGCATCCAGCTGACGTTGATTCATGTTGCCAGATGGCTAAGGACAAAGCACCATCGCTCAACACAACGTGTGACCTACTTACACGCCTAACAATCTGCTGTTTAATACTTTGGAAATGCATGGAGGCTTTGATTAAAATTTTAATTTTGTTTCATAGTTAGCCCACATGTGGCATGTACATTTTGCATACCAGATACATCTGTTCCAACAGGGCAGTAGCATGATGCCTCCGACTCCTTTCTAAAACGGGGCATGTGAATGCGTAAGTGACATTTCCTTATTTCCTAAAGGCACTCTCAAAAGTAATTACAAGTTATTGGTTTACATACGGACAACTAATGAAGAGCCAAACACTCTCACGCTGGCACCACATAAACAAATAATGACGACAGTAATAAGTCAGCTCTGGAAAAGAAGAATGAAGACATGATACACACAAGATTCACATAGAGTTTTAAATCAAATATATGGAAAGCCATGGGGAAAAACTCTCAGTCTGTGCTCCAGGTCTCATCTATATTTACAGGATAAGTGAGAGAACATAATTTCTGCCTTAACCACAACGTGAAGATATGCAAGAATACTAGGAATGACATTTGGCCATTGGAGGCCAGATTCCCCAAATTGCTCAGGGCTTTGGGAACATAATGATTACCAGACGGAATGAGACCCAAGGCTGAGTAAGACCTGCACTCTGCCTCTACCCTCGGCTGGTCCCAGATGCTGTACAAATGGAAAAGAGCTCTAGAGCAGACGTAGGTAAAATAATTCCCACCTTCGAGCAGGCCTTCCTGGTCCTCATCTCTAGTAGTGAAAGACTGACTGAAGTCCTGGAGTTCAAGCATTAGTAAAGCTTTAGTTCCTTTCAAAGTACTGATCAACAAGAATTTCAGCTCTTAAAATATTTCATTTCTGAAGCGGTCTCCAATCCCATTTTGAACCTGCTTAGCTTTGACAGATTTTCAAGGGCTTGGCACCTAGAAATGAAGTTGTTCTGTTCAAAGTCGTGAGCATTCAGCAGCTCCTCTTACAGAAGTTCATGGCCAGACCCTCAGGAGAATTTAGCGCGGTGAACGAAGCTAGGCACATACCGCTCAATAACTCTCCTCATGGAAAACAGAACACTTTTTAAAATATAAATCCTCCAAACTATGAGAAAGGAAAGCAGAAACCAAAAAGCCTGCAGAGAAGCAAGTCTAATGTTAGATTATAGATTGAGGAGAAGGTGACAGACGCTAGTTGGAAATGGTCCCATCACATATTAATATTATTTATTCAGGGGGAAATGAGAAGGGAAAGCCAAAGGCAGGGAGAAGCAGTTGTATCACCATAATGCAGGCGGTGCTAATGAGGTAATTATAGATAACAGAGTAAGCGATTGTCAGGACATTAACTAAAATAAAACTTTATCAGTGAACCAAATATTTTATTATTGACTAAAGATGTGAGGAGTTGCGCTCAGGATATACAATTACATTATTTGACATTCTCAAGTTCTCCTGGTGAATGCTGTCTAAAAGTAGAGCCTAAATCAGGCTGAAGTGTGTAAATGCGTAAGGGACCTCTTCCTCACAAGTTCCTCTCCAACTTACAGGTCTTGTGAGCCTAATTTCATCTAGCACCACAAGTTTTTCCCCTCTCCCCGTAGCTCTGCAAGGTTATCTCACCAGCAGAATCACAGGAGGGTGCATACAGGAAGAGCTTGACCCTACTGGGCACTTGGGGTTTGCCACGTAGCCAGCCACAGTGTAATGTCCACCAAGAAGTTCCCTGCTCCTCAAAGACTTGAAAGATGCCTAGAAAGGACATTCCAGTTGGGGATGAGATACAACAGAAATCTCCTACAAAGCTAAACAAGAAAAAGATGCTCATGAGTTGGTAACTATTATTTTCTCTGCGTTTATGCTTTATAAAAAAGATTCGCCCAGGAAAGTACCATGTCTTAAGTTTCTGCTACTTTGCCATAAATGAAGTTTTGAGAGAGAAAGTAACGCGCACATACAGAATCCAAAAGATGTAGCAAAAAATTTAGCATTTATATAATTATTAAGGAAAGCGCAACAGTTCTGGGAAAAAATACCAAGCACTCCTTTTTAAAATGAAAAATCAGAGAAATCCCTTCCTCCTTTTAAACCAAAGGAGGCCCAAACTCAAATTTTAAGCCAGATCCTCATGTGTAAGTCAGACCTTTTACTCTCCAAAGAACGGTACCTGTTTCAAAAAGACTCATTAAGTATTCATAGGAAGTATAATGCAATTATGATGATTACTCTATCATACAAAACACAAGTATCTTTCTCCTGAGCAGTGCATCAGCCTCAACCTCTGGTAGAAGCTGATCCTCATGGCACAGGTCTAGATCCTGTCACTGTGTCCATCTGCCGGACCTGATTCAACACCTTCTGTTCTGCAGAAACCCCTTTATACAGAATGTTGACAATTACAGGCACCGAATGCATCGCAGAAAGCCTGTTTGAGCCAGTGACCCCTTACAAATTTAAAGTTGCGTATTACCTTCAACCCACAGCAAAGCTCCCACAGCTCTGGAGCGTTAGAGGTCTGCCCAAAGAACCAGGAGACGACTTGACCTTCATGCAACACCAGTGCTATTTACAAGCACATGCTATTGTCTTTCTGGACACCAAATATAGTAATATAGCTTGGATAACACTTCACTGCCTCTGATTAAAACTTCCAACGTCTTGCGTCCATTCGGGCTGTGCAGTGGAATAATAAACATCCCAGCCCTGCCAGCACACACTAAGCGCATCGCAATAGGTCTCTCTCTGGGCTGCTTCGCAGAGAGCATCCTCCTCCTTTGCTGGGTCTGATTATTTTTCGACTTAAAAGTCTGTGGAGGAGGCAAAGTGTCTGTTTAATTTGCGGTTGCGTGGGAAAGAGTCAAAGGTGTCTGTGACACTACGCTGTGCTTGGAAATTGTTTGCTCTTGGTACAGCCTGCAGTTTTGAAGCAAGATGCCACAAAAAACAAACATCATTGAAGAGAGGCTCCCTAAATGAGAACAAAGTAAACAGAGATGCTCCATTAGAAGTTACATCCCCTGATCCTGCTTTTGCTGTCAGGTCCACTGATTTTTTTTTTTCCTCTGTGGCTCAGCTTAAAACTTTATTATCTTTCATAGAAAACACAAGTTGTTATAGTTGTGTTAACAATATTTGGAAGAAAAAGGGTTTCTTTTGGCAAGTCTGTCTTAAAAAAAATTAGATAAATTCAGTAAAAATCATACTTGCTTGCTCTTAAGATCCTTGAAACAGTAATTTGCAACCGCTTTGTGTGCATTGTAGCTCGATGTTTATATACGGGCTATGCTGACACGCTTACAGGGAGCAGCAGCAATGTCTGTAAGCAGCCAAGGGCAGCAGGACAGCTTTTGAGGGGTTTTTAGAAGATACAGCAGTAAGGGGACGTGTGTGGAGATGCTGCAGGTGCCCAGTGCCAGGAGAAAGAAAGCCTGCGACATATGAAGAAAGTATGGGTAAAGCTCAAACGCCCCCTCACTCCAATTAGCACTAGCACACTAACCAGCCGTCGGCGTGGCGCCCTGGTTTAGAGAACACAGAAGAGAAAGATAACTCTATCTGTCGCGTTTCCCCAGCAGATACACACTCCCTATGTTCTTTTCAACTTTTGTAGTTATGGAATATTTACATTTTAATCATGGAGAAAACAAAGGAAGCAGGCTAAATAAGAATTTATTGAATTTAAAGGAGTGAAATCACTGTTTCAAATGTTTGAATTCTGCCCCACCCATTTGTAGGAAATAACGGCAAAACTACAGTAGCAGACTTTAATTATTTCTGATGACCTTTAATAAAATTAGGGGAGAGACTGTTGGCTGATACAGACAAAACCTTTTATTCCTACAACCCCAGTTGCATTTAGGATTCCAAATTGGAGTTCTGATTGTCTGCCTTTGCTATGTTCTGCTACATTTGAGTTAAGAATAAAGACAGCACTGATAATTTGAGGTTACTTGGTGGGCATTAGACGTTATATTTTAATGACGTTCTCAGAGGTGCAAAGCACGTTAGAAAATATCATTAGTTTTAGCATTCAGCTGTGGTTTGAGACAATCACTAAGCAATCACAAAAGGGAGAAATGTCTTCAAGAGTATGGAAGTGGGGTGAACCAGGAATAGTAATACAATTGAACAGTTTTGTTTGGGTTAGTGCTCTGTTTTGTTTTTTTGGAAGAGCTAGATGGATCACATTCAGGACAGCTCTGTATTTAAGGAACAGAGCACACACCATAAATTAGAAAGTATAAATATTTAAAGTTTTCTTGAAAGTGTACACAACCAATCTATTATGCCTGAATTCCTTTTTTCTAGGCAATGGCTACAATAGATGTCCTTAAAAGTGATCATTTAATAAAATACTGGCCAAAGACCAAGAGAAATTTTGTTTCCATAATGGTGCACTGGAGAGTTTTTTATTTTAAAGTGCCGCATGGAATGTCTAAATTAAGTCATAGGAGCAAAAAAATTTATGGCATCCAAAACCTTTGCTTGGGCATATACTTCACGGCATCACTCTGTAAATCATACTGGAGCTAAACAGAGCTGTTTACCAATTATTAACTCAAATGATCAACTGCTTCAAAGCTGTCGAGCCCGACGCCAGCCCTTCAGAACTGCCCTCTTGACCACAAGTGTAGATGTGCTTTTAGGGTTATAATGAGGAGTAAGCCAAACGAAAAAAATTGTCCATAGCCAAGGAGCCGGAATTTCAAACAGTTCCCAATTTGGAAATGGCTGAGAGTAGATGAAGAATACAATCAAAACCAGTCTCTGGAAGCACGTGTTTGAAGCAAAGTACACTTCAGTGAGTCTACAAAAAACCTCCCAAAACTAAAGGATAGTAAAGGATGAAGGCAAGTGGGGAAGATCAGCACAGCCTGGAAGGCACAGAGGGTTCTTCTCTCTCCAAAGTGGTTACAGAAGAAATTCCAGAATTAAAAAACACGGTCTACCACGTATTGTCACCCATGTAAGTCATAAGCGCTACTTTAAGGTTCCTCTTGTTCTGTCTCTCCACTGTCTGTGACGCTGTTCCTGGACACTGGAAAGCCTTGTGACTGCGGCCCTACAAGCGCGAGCGCCAGGCAGGCTTCACCTTCATCACCCAGCTCTAAAATACTTCCGTCATTTGCCGTCAGTGCTCCCCAATGCACCACCCCGTCCCACGCGGCTCCTCGCTCAGCACCTCCTGGTCACCTGGTCCCAGGGGTGGCCTCATCCTGCTTGGAAATGGAAACTCGCACTGCTCTCTGAAGACTGCGATCGACTTCTACAGAATGTGCCACTTTATATTTTTATATCCCGCCTTTCCCTGCTTTGCCAGGCAACGCTGCCTATTTTTCCATGGATGAACAGCAGTGGCAGTTAACATTTTTCTGAGTTTCAGCTGCTTAAACCACTTTTAGAGGCTACGCAGATATCAAGCAACCAAAATTCAACATTTTTTCTCATTGCACTAAACAGCAAAACAGGGAAGCAAAACTTGGGTGTATACCTAGTTTTAAGTTGCTCAAACAAGCAAAAAGACAGATGAAATATAACAAGTCTTTCTTCTTGAAAATAAACCCTGCTCTTTTCTTACTTAAGTGGTCACTCTTCAAATTTCTTGGATTCAGAATCTTAGTAATTTTTCAAAGGTAATGAGATATCTGACTGATCAAAACACTTATCTGCTCCACGCTAACATATGCAACAGAAATGGCTGTCAGTAAAGCTCAGATGCGAACAGATAAAATGCGCATGTGTAGCGCAAGGCTCTGTCTGTCAGGATACAAACTGATATACGGGAGAGCCTTTTGTGCAGAGGAAATTACTCTTCCCATAGTAAGTCTTAGAAAAGAAAATAATTTCAGCAGACGGTGTGCAATGGAAAATTCACTTCTTGTTTCTTCAGATGAGTGGTTACCAGACTGGCAAATTTCACTCTTTAGCAGGGTTAACTTTATTTAAGCTCATGATTAAGGTCTGAATTTCTCTTTTAAAAGTTTACTTTTTTTGTAACAACAGTCCTAAATTAATGAAATGCAAGTGTAAAACATTTAATCTTAACTTTCATCATTTTCCCTTGGGTTTTTTTTGTTATTAAATATATTACCTTTATACTGAAATTTAGTCCGTCTCTAATGATATAGTAGCAATTACTTTCAAGAAAGGATGCTGAAAGAATTACTGGTACAGAAAACCAAGTCAGTAACAATAATTTTCTTCGAAGACACTGATGAAGGCTATCAATGCACCAGAAGAGGAATGACAAAAAAAACCCCCAACATAAAAAACCCCAAAAAGGATGGTATGATCTCAGCCACTAAATAAAATTAAATAAAACCTTTTAGAAATGCAGAGTGAAATGATTACAGCCCACAGTTGTCTGCTGTTTATAGCACCAGATGAATTCCAAAAAATAAAAAGGGTGAATATTCAACAACCAGCAAGATATATGGCATAACACTGGATGTAGACATCTGGATGTCATTATAGGTAACATTTTCAAAAGGGCATAACTCACTAAAGTACTTCAAAGATGGCATTCGTGTTTATAATTTTACCTTTATCTATTTAGCAACCCTAAAGGTCTGTATGCTATGATCAATTCATTAGGCAAATGAAGTGCTATTTGTAATTGTCTGACCACATAATGATCTACATGGTGAGCTCTACACTATACTCTTAAGCATATGTGTTAAGAAATCAAATTGTCAGTCCAAATAAGCCCAACTGTCCAACTACTCTAAAAAGAACCCAACCCTTGATTTAATGTGTTGGATGTTCCTAAAGTTCAGTAATATCTCATATGTTAAAAAGACAGGATAGCAGCGTGAAAGTTATTGCTCTTCATCCGTAATTTACAGTAAAATAACAAAAACTTCCACCTCTAAAGAAATAAAAAACTCAATTCACTAGCTGATGTAAAAACAGAGAAGACAAGAGAAAACGTTACCATTTAGGAGCTGTTTATCGAAGTCATCTCATTCTAGCAGCTCTTCATTATTCACATTACTTGTCCCATGGGCACCTCATGTGTGTCTGCAGTCTTTTTTACAGTTATTTGAGAAAACTAGTACCGCCTGTACAGATGTCTCCTGGCCAGCAAGAAATACCGTCTGTGATAGACAAGAACACCCTGAAAAGGATTTAAATTTCTCTGCTGCGACATTGTGACAGAGGCAAAAGCAAACCACTTAATAGGGCCTGTCTTTTGCAACAACAGAGAAAGACTATTCAACCACGCGTTGTCTTGAGTTGCCAATGAAAAAAGTACCAATTGGGGAAGAATAAGGAAAAAGTGGAAAGTGGGAAAGCCTGACTTTTGGCAGCGGAGAAGAGAAACTGCTTCATGTGATGGGCTCAGATCCAGGGAAAGCTGAGGCTGATTTGAGTCTGAGCCTCAAGAACCGGAGGTCTACACCCAGCAGTGCTGAGCTCCACTGCCGCACCGTGACCGTCCGATGCCTCTACGAGAATGCCCTGAGAAAGTGCAAGCCAGGGACGGAAAATTCTCGAAGGAAACGCATTAGAAAAGAAATGTCTACAGTGCAGGTAAAATAAGGACAAAAGGAGCCCACCGCAGTCTGCCCAGTTTGTTCACTTGGCAGCCCCCAAAAAGGGTCACTGTCTATTCAGGCCACAGAGTGATCCCAAATATTAACACGTGACACTTTTATGGATTAACGCCATAACCGAACGCAGGTCTAGAGAAATAATCCCTAAATGTCACTCAGAAGGAATGGAATCCTATTTTTTTACTGGAAGATAACAATAACACACACAAAAAAGTAAGCAATTTCAGTGGAATTAAGGATTCCCAGGGAGGTCAAGGACAACAATTTGGTGTGTCTTCCAATACGATATCCTGCACCAAACAGGGAAGTGCAATATACGTGGATGCAGAGAAAGAAAGAGGGGGGGCATGATTAAATGGTTCATTAAAAGTTGATTAAGAGGTAGTTAGAAGATGGGTTTGAAAATTTGTTTCTTTACACATTTACATGTCAGAAAATTTGTTTCTTAGCATGTTCACGAGACAAAGGATGCCTCAAAAGCATATATTTAACTGCATATTAAAACACCCATAACTTAAATGGTAGCTGCTAAGTACTTAAAACATGTTTAAAAGCTATTATGTGAAATGAGCATGAAATATATACTGCATAACTGCTGCCGGATATTGCTTGCTTTCCTCCCGAGCTGTGACGGGAAGCCTGAGAAGAGCAATACGGTCTATGCCGTGGGAAGGCTCCCCTGATAGCTGGTGTCCCCGGAGCCACTCCTGGAGTAACTAATGATCCAGTCCTGCAGCCTGTATGTGCATTCTTATGAAAATTACGTTAAGTTTTATGTATGAAGGGCTCAAGCGTGAGCGACGGGCTAAAACAGGAAGAGCATTAATAGCCGCAAATAGGATTGAGAGGGACAGCTGAGGAACATTGAGGAATCCTGTGTCTACTGATAGGAAACTCATAAGAGTATTAAATAAGGGTAATTCGTGGTTCACATGACACAATAATAGCATATCGCACAGAATATAGGACAGTACAGATGATCCTAATCAAGACATTTCCTCAGGGAAACACAGATCTAGTAAGGCAATAGATGAAGAGGGATCAATCAATGCTCTGAAGGCAGCTTTTCATAGAAAACTGAAGGCCAAGTTGTTACTATTCACATAACATGAATCATACATTTATAATTTTCCACGCTGTATTATTAATATTGCATGTTGTCATGGGTTTATGCATCAGACAATAACTTTGCACAGATATCTGAAGGAGAAACAGAAGCCTTGACCTGAAAACCCGTCATAAAACTTACTGGAGAACATTGCTTTTAGTGAAAGCTGTGCAAAGCCATTTACCATCAGGAAAACAATCAGTAAGTCAGCACAGAAAGGACATTCGTAAGTGCCCTCTGCATAGCGAGTAACTCTGCGAGCGAGGCAGACAATAAACTCAACAAACCAACACAAGATGTTGGAGAATTTTTTTTGCAGTGTGTTATCAACTCTAAATGCAACAATTTTCTGTATTTTTTAAGCTAGAAAGTAACATGATTTTTTTAATGATACAACAATTTACGCATGAATCTGCCTGCAATGGGCTTGGGAAGGGGCTAAATAGTTGAGCACTGACGACAGCAGCGTTAGCAGTCAAGGTGATCATTACGAAGCTTTTGTACTTTGTGTGTAAAGAAGATTAAAAACGTTAGGACGCAGCCCTTCAGCAAAAGATAAAAATCAAGGAAAAATGCAGGACTTCAAATAACGAAAGGATCTCGATTAGCCTGTAAATGTACTTACACGACTATATGACCAAGCAAGTTGTGGTGGATATACAATACTGACATAATTAGGGCAATAAGAAGTCTAGCAGACCTTGTCTGCATGAGCAAAAGTTGACTACCAGGATACAGCAAAAAAACCTCAATGCAGAAACAGAAAATGTGTTTCATTACTGCACCTATCAACGTAATAAAGAACGCCAAACTATGAAACCATCACTATTAATCCGAACTTTGTTACAGGAAGTTCTCAGTGAAAGAGCTTTCCCTGTCTCCCACACCAGATGCAGCAGGTAGGGAGGTCAAGGCATCCAGATGATCCCTGGAGGCACAAATGCCAGATTCACATACATGAAAGCAAATGAAAAATACCACTTCCAATTAGGAAAACGGGAAAGGAAAGTGACTGGAAAAAGAACATTTGTTTTCAAGCTATCAAACTAGGCATTCACAATAAACAGGAGTGAAAAAATAAACTCAGGAGAAGCTAGTGTTGGACCGTATGGTTTATGTACCTCTAGAGGTACAGATTTATTCCATTAAGAGGAGAGAGTCTACGCATTAATTGGGAAGTCACGCACATAATGAATGCCTGATGACATTTTGATGCTTCACTTGTCTTCTCCCCTGCCAATCCATCTCTCTGGTTTGCAATCTGCCATTATTCACAACGTTTTAATCTTTGGGGTGAGGATATAAATACATTGCGGCTCTTTCTGGGTGAGAGCATTCAGAAACAGGTACTTGCTGAAGCACTGCAAAGACTCTCCCTGCAGCGAACAGACACTGCAGTTTGCAGAGAGATGGCTGAAAAGAGAATTTATCTAGCAGCTAATTCTCAATGAAACCCTCTTTTAATAACTTTCTCCTTTATTTACTATCTAATTTGCATTTATATACCCCTTATTATCTAAACACCTCATAATCTCAAATGTGCTCAACTAACAAATCCCTAGCATAATTCAGGAGCATTAGGGAAGTTTTATATAGATAAGCAGGGATGATGGCAATTTATTTGTCTAACAGGCAACCGGAGCTAGAAGGTTAATCTTCTGTTTTCTATGGGTGAAAGGAAGGAGATGGATCCTCCGAATTGCTAATCACCTGCCACCCTGGACATGCTCAAGCACAGGTTCCTTCCTAAACTGGGAAAAGCAGGCGCTGATGTTCAGTGCTGTGCGTTGCCGTCTCTTGGGTTGATCAACCAGATCAGTGTGGCATTACACCTTTAACTCCCACAAACTCATTGCCTGAGGTCCCTTTCCTCATGCCATTTTGCTGCTTGTCCTGCCAAGGAAGGCTCCCAACTGGCTGGAGAAAATTCTTTCCCCATTTATTGCCTTTCCAGAAGGGAAGCAGAATATTAAGCAGGCAATTTTACAGGACGAGAAAAAAAAAAAAAAAAAAAGGTTGAATCAGACTGTAATTAACCGAAAGGTGATCATGCCAGTTTTAAAATCACTAATATAATTTTATAATGATGAATTTTATATCCTGCAAGGCTGCGAATAACTGTAATTTAACAGATGCATCCAAAATATATATATCTCTCAAACTAATCACTACAAACATAGCAAATGCATGTTTCTTAATATATCTAGCAAGCAAGCATGCATATGCATGCATAACCAAATGTTTACTATTAGATATACACAAACACATATATTCATCAATATGAACAAGTGGACCATATATACTCCATGTAAAATTTCCTTATAATTTCCCTTTCCTAAAATTCGTATTGGCCGGGAAGGGGTTAGTGAGGTTACAGGTAAGAGCCTGGCTCATAAGCGACGCTTCGTTTTTTAACCTGCAGAAGATGCAGGGTGCAGACAACCTGATCTTCCCTCTATCAGACCAGGAATCGCACTCTCGGATCACAAACCCACGGGCCCACTCGGTACCTCAGAAGAGCGGGGTTGGGACACGCTCTGCTCCAACCAAAGCATCACACGGGGAGATTTTACACAGATGTAAATTACACGTAGGCTACCTACAGTTCTGGTAACGCCTCCTTGTTCCCGGGGCTTTGAAGCTGTGAATCGCAGTGCAACTGGCTATCAGAGGTACTGTGAAATATTACTGTTGTATTCTGCTATAGGGTATCCGCATATTACTATAAGCATTTTGTTTGTTCTATGCAATTTATTTGGTTCTATGCTATATATTTTGCAAAAACCAAAAGCGAGTAATATTACCTTATCACACAAATTAGCTTTCCTGTTGTTATCTCCTCTCAATTGAGGTCCGTTTCTGTTGCCAAGCAAGGTTTAGCAGCCTTCCTTGATTTATAAATCAAAGGTGTTTGTTTCACTAAAACTGGTTTATAATTGTTTGTCAGCAGTCGCCTTCGCTTTAAGAAAGGAGTGAAAGAAATCAAAGGAAATGTAGAATATTACTGGAAACTGTCTTTGAACAATGAATACGACTGTGTGAAAAGCTGATCAGGTCCCAAAGAGGAAAAAAACCTCAAACATATAGGGAAGGATTTTGATATAAAAATGCTTAGATTTATTCCTGCTGCAAATATAAGCTAAAAGCTTCTCATTTTGTATTCAAGCTCAAAACTTTGTGTCTGTTTGGCCCTTTCAAACAAAAGCACCTCAATGGAGACAACAGGCGGGCTCTTCACAAGGCAAAGGAGGGCAATCCATGCCATGAGCCTTCTAGCAATACTTCTGTGTTCAGAATATTCAGCGTGTGCTCTGCCTAACAAGACAGAATCCTCTGCTGTGCAGCAGGAAAATGGCCCAACCTCTCTGACATGGGGTGATGTGGATTAGAATCTGTGGAGTTAGTACTGTTCCTCCACTACTGGAATATTTAAGAGGACAAAGGAGGAGAGTGAGGGAAATGATATAGGCATGGATGTAAGTGGCGCGACACCATATGATGCTATTTTGCAAATTCAACTTCTGAATGTATTGAACCCACATTCTGGAGAGAGGAATACATTATTTAGCCAAAAAAAAAAAATCTATTTCCCCACTGCTGGGCTGCACAACTGAACAGAACATACCTGTCCTTTAGACTCTCGTTCTGGGAAATACATTTGTAGTTACCTAATAGTTTCCTTTGCAATTGCTCCAGCATGGGAAACGTCAAACAACGCCGGCAAAACTTGACAGAGCGCGCTGAACACAACAGAGAATCCAGAACAACCGACAAATTATCGGTAATTTCTCTTATTAGTTTGAGATGCACAGTGCACTGAGAGCAGCGCTGCCCAGCTCCCCGTTGTCATCAATCCTGTGTGCTCATGCCTACACGCTCCAGCAGCCCCTCTCCTATACAGAACCTGCCACTTAATCTCCAAGTGGGACAGCAATTATCACAAGTGCTAAGCAATCCACCTCTAATCCTCCATCAGCCCTTGGCCTTGATCTCCAAAGCAAGACTATAATTGCCCATTTCCTCCTCGTGCAACTGTAACTACGCCGGCAGAAGCCATCAGTCAGAACTCAAATGGTAGAGCCCTACGGTGCGGTGCGGCATCGTGCTGGTTGCACGCTGTATAAACTTGGAATCATTGAACTGCCTGTCCGAATGAAGCCCACTGGGCTTACGGTTCACAGACTTCCAAGCACAAAAGTCAAGATTGCCTCTTGGATAGATGCAATTCCATGGCATTTTTTACTGTGTTGGACCGGATATAAAGTGAAAAGCATAATAACTGAGGATGAGCCAAGAATCTATACTTCATTCCCCAGTAAAGATCCTTCCATCTGTATTTCTAATTTTCTCCCTGAAGTTTTCACTGGTTCTCAGTCTTGAATCTAAGTTCTTTAGGCCCACTATCACTTTTTTTGTTGTTGTTTTCTTCTAGTTTTGCTGCAGTTTATTTTTCATTGCTTTCACTTTAAATATTACTCTTCCTATTACACCAGTTCTGGGGTGCTTAGGAATGATCTTTCATACATCTTTGGAACTTGTGTATCACATCTTTCATCTGACGGAAGACTTTGGAACATGTTCCACGTACACAGTCAAGCTCACAAACACGCAGACCACGTCACATCAGCTCTTTAACATCTATGCCCTTCAGGCTTTTTCTTCAAATCTGTCTTTTAATCTGAAAGAAACACTATTCCTACAAGTACCTGTAGATACTCTTTGTAATTAAATAGCAGCAAGTGATGGCAAAGAGGAACAGGGAGTATAAGAAGTATAAGAAAGTCTATGTAAACAGTATTAGAAAGAAACAACATACTGTAAAAAGAATCTCAATGCAAGATGGAGAAAGACAAGTAGGAGAGCAGATAAAACTAAGGAAATGGGAAGGTGGAGAAATGTAAGAAAAGGAAAAAAATAAAAAAGACTGAGAAAACACCTCCTACCACTATCAGGAGGGTATTATATGCCTGAAAACCCTTTTCTTTTACTGAATGTCTTCAGCCATGTCTATAAACCACAGGCCAGCCTGGAGAGCTGCATAAGTGGATGGAACGAACCAAGACTGACATCTCCTGTCCCATATTCAGTAGGTTTGAAAAGGAAAGTTTTCTATCAGATGAACATCAGAAATCTGGGTTTTCTTTCATTTGTTTAGGGGGGAGAAAAAAACCCTAAAAATTGTCAACTTTCACCATCCACATGACATTTTCCCACAAATGATCTCTGGACACGCCACTCACTTGGAAAAGTCAACGTTACAACATTCTAAAACTTTGCCTTGACCATCTTTGAGCCAGGCTCCGTATCTAACCACGTCTGCATTAGCCACATCCACTTACTCTACACAACGCTTACAAAAGAGATCATTTACGGTAGCTCGCGATACTATAGTTTATGTGCTTAGTCACACTCCGCAATCTCTTGGCAAGAACCTCCTTCCAAACAATGGCTGAATAATAGGGAAGGTACCGAGTCACTAGTGTCAAACCTATACGCTGTCATCACCCACAACTACAGCATTATGCCACTACTGTCAGAAAATGCTGATTTGTTAGAAATGAGTCACAGGAAAAACGTAAGGGAAAGTAATCTTTCCAGGGAACATCTCTCCCAGCTTTTCTGACTAAGGAGGGCTGCCAGACCCTTGAAAGCTGCACCCACGTAGCATGGGAAGTACGTGCTGAAACGCGGCTGAGATACTGGTTTCCCTGTCACCACGGATGGGAGCGCGCTTTCTCTCCCTTCTGAACGTACAGGGTTTTCTTCCCCGAGCAAGCTCAACGTTCTGAAACCGCTGGGAAAGATACTGCATCTCAAACCAACATTTTCTTTTTGCAGAAATTTTTGTTTCTAGAAACAAACAACACCCCCCCCCCCCGCCCCGAATTAAGATCATCTTTGTGATTCTAAATATACTTTTTAATCCATGTATCCTTCCGAAACTCTCACACTACTTTTGTTGTTTCTGTTACACTCTCTACTACTGTATTTATCAGCCAGAAGGGTCTCACTGTAAATAAGACAAGCTCAGCACCCGTCTTGTCATGAATGCACTAACAAACGCAGCTCGCACCTTTCACGTGCACTGCCATGTGCACTCCCATCTCATCTACAGAAATGCAGTATTATTTTCATTAGCGACTCTGCTTTGCAGACTGATTCTGCACAAAGACAAAAGCACCATCTCAACAAATGACTTGCATATGCAAAGCTGTGCACGTACTACAATCTTTGCAGAGACTTTATTTCTCTGTTCATTAAGGAACATATTTTTTCGCCATTTCATGCATTTTAAAACATCTCTCTAATGAGTTTACATACTAAGCATTAATATTTCTTATAACATTTTTCCATTAGCCGTGGCAAACCCAATCTCTTGTCATTCGTCACGTTGCACTGAAGGCCTGATAATTAACAAATATGTTGCTGCTGTTGCTTAATGATGAATGCAGTTGTATAAGAGCGTGTGGTTCCGCCTTTGTGGCAGTTCTTTTTTCAGTCTGGCTGATTCACAGCAAGGAACATGTGCATAAGATGCTATAGAAAGCACTATATTTGAAGTGTGTGTGCACACTACTGTACGTTTCATATATGCTATATATACAAACACAGACTATGATAATTTAGCTTATATTTTACAATGTATTTTCATAGAGTACTACAGGAGCTCATGAAAAGGTGAAGGAGAGTCAAGAGCTCGTTCTGTGCCCTGCTGCTCACTTGGATTTCGCATGCAAAACACTTGTCTTTGCAAAATCACAATTATTTTCCTAGCAGGGACTTCTCTCGTCAGGTTTAAATATTGCACAGTCCAAGCTAAACATCCTGACACGATAGGTTTGCAGTCCCTGGCCTCTTAAAAATTCTTCACGTCATTTTCAGTTGGTTTTTTTTAACACACCAGTTAGTTCTGTGCTCTTTCTTCTCACAGACGCTTCCTACCTCACAGCTTGCTGGCCATCCGTGCACACTTCAGGACATTTTTGCTGCAGAAAGCAATAAATGCTGACCCAAAGTGAGTGGCAGGGGTGGCTCCCAGGGGCGTAGGTTTAGACTGGACAGTAGGAAAAAATTCTTCACAGAAAGAGTGGTCAGACACTGGAATAAGCTGCCCAGGGGGGTAGTGGAGTCACCATCCCTGAATGTGTTTAAGAGTCGGTTAGATGTGGTGTTGGGGGATGTGGTGTAGGGGGGAACTTTGTGGAGTGGGGTTGATGGTTGGACTTGATGATCCCAAGGGTCTTTTCCAACATGAATGATTCTATGATTAACTATTCCCAAATGTTAAAATCAGAAGTTAGTTCTACTTTAGTAATTTACGTTACAAAGGGAGAAAAGATAATGTTTACTTTTTTATTTTTACTTTAAAGTAAAAATTACACAGCTGATCATTTTAATGGCAATTTATTACTTCCTTTTCTCCCTTTAATTGAACTGGTTTCCAACCCAAATTAAGCATCTAAAAGAAAGAATTCCAGTAACAGTGCAGTATTGTAAAATCAGTTATTGTATAAATGCAAGTAATTTGCTTGCTTTTAACAAGTGGGTTTGTTTGCACATCAGGATGGTGTTCTGAAACCACGGCCCCAGCTGCAAGAAGACGCGATCTGCTCTGTCATTTTGATGGATCATCATTGCAGCAGTCAGTTACGAATTAGGGACACACATAGTTTTATCTGCCTAAGGGTAAATAATGATACATTTATTGCGTGTTAGTCATACCCAGTTGGGCTAATTTGCCCTCCCATCCAACACCTCCCTGATAGTACAGAAGTCAACAGGGGTGGTGAAGGCTTGCAGCTCGCTCTGGAGGAGCAGGATGGATGCCATACGCTGCCCTGAGCTGCTCGTGGTGGATGCAAAGCTTCATACCTTTCCCAAAGCTGAAAGAGGTCTCTCAAATGGTCACCTCTGCACCGTCCCAAGACTGGACTGGTTTGGGTGCACCTGTACTTTCTACTAAAGAGAAGAGGGAATCTGGGGGACGCCGCCTCTGGATGTGGGTACACGGAGTTACCTTTGCCTTGTGCCCAGCCAAGTGGGAGTTTCTGAGCAGGGGGGACCTCTCTCAGCGTTGGGCTGTGCCACGCAAAGCTGGACAGCAATGGGAAACAGCTGGGAATGTAGGACGGCCTGAGCTATGCTTTGGATTTCGTTTCTAACATGTATCAGGGAGCCCAAGTAAATAATGAACCACACTGGGCTGAGACGTGAGCCATGAGCTTATCTGAGATTCCTTTGTGCAAATTAAATAAATAAAATGAGTGAGGTTTCTTTTCTTTTTTTTTTTTCCCAGGAAGAATTCTCAAATTTGTGCCTTTTTTTTTTTTCCCCAGAGATGGTAGCTGGATTCTGAGATTACTTTTCTTAAAAACCCCCTCACAGTTCTCATTTATTAGCATGCTATCCAGGAAAATCTCACTCACCTTCACAAATCAAATCTGTCTGCTGCATGATCTCCATTACAGACCAAACTCTTGCCTTCGCTCCTATCAGTTTAAATCACCAGCGGCTCTGCTAGCTTCATAATGTTCCTTTTGATTTACACTAGTGCAAACTGAAAAAAGTCTGCCCTTCCAAATAATTTATTTTCCATTTTTTTTTGCAGCTCCAGATCAAACCCAAGATTTTCTCTGATTTCCAGTAGAATGATCCAAGTGAGAAAAATATCACCCTCTATCAATAAACTCCAATCTACATTTCTCATATTTTCCCCTCATGTCCCGTTCATTGAAATATTTCTTTGTTTATATGTTTATAATCTTCCTGCAAAGGGTTTGTGACATTTTTCTTTAAAGGAAGTGACATCAGAATTCATTAAAATAAATTTGAAAAGCATTTTGCATGTTCACACCGGAAATGTGATGCTGTTGATTTGTAAGTTAGTGTTCCCAAGACATATGCGTATGTGCGAGATACACACTGGAAGATATTTAATTAACACAGTAAATATCACCTCAAATTGTTAGATGTGGCTTTTGTGACCTGATATCCCTTCCTCACACTGTAATATTTGTTCTGCTGGAAAAATAAACAATCATTAAAAATGTGGACTTGCGAAGAAAAAATATGTAAACAAGCAAGGTCTTAATCGAAAATAATCCTTTGAGCATCCTGTTATTTGGACTGAAGTCTTTTGATCTCAGGCCTAGTGATGAGCTAGTCACTGCACAGAGCTTACGGGAGGTTTATTGGTATAAAACTGGCATAGGCTAAAGGTCATGTGATGGCATAGGATAAAGGCCATCTTTCATTTTAACAAGTTTAGTGAGATGATTTACTACTCCATTTACAGGCTGAAAATGCATTCTGCAGTGTTTACCCCCTGGGAGAAACAGGAAAAAAAGAGAGAACCCAGCTTCCCCCCAGAATACTCTGCAACTGGGGACTGCTTAGCAATTGCACTAATAAAACATTTAAAGAAACATCAGGGCTTAAGCTACTCAAAGCTTATTAGATAATTAGGCTGATTGTCACTTAGGACTTGATGCTGAGAGGTGCTGAGCAAAGTGCCAAGATCCTCAAGTGAATAGTCCATGAAAAATGCATCCTTCCATTTCAATGCAAGCTCTGGTCCAGAAGTGGGAAGGTGCCAGATCAAGTCCCAGGGAGATTTGGAAATCTCAGTCTAGATTTATTTATTTTCAAAAAAATATTCCTTTTAAACATTCACTGTTCACTGAGGCTAAGAAAATTCCATTCATTTCTCCGTGCTGTTGCCCATTTAATGAGGCAGAGAAGCATTTTATTATTCCCCTCTGATGAATATACAAGCACCAAAATGCAAAGCTGAACAGCGAAACAAACAGTAAATTATTTCAATCCTCTTAATTCTCTGCTTTTTTGTCAGATAATGCCATAAGTCATTTTAGCTTAGCAGCCACAGATTCAAGAGAGATTTCTTTTTTAAACTCTGGAAAAGTTTAAATTGAATGAACTAACAGAAGAAATTATTTTTATCTAAACAGAGAGAAAATAAAAGGAGAACTTTTCAAATATGACTGGCTATCAATTCATTTTTTTCATGTGTTTTTGCAATGAGCCTGAATACTACTTTAGGAGGGCAACTTTCCCCCATTCAATCCAAATCCATGCAACGCAAAGTCCCACGAAACTCAGTAAACTAAAATAACCTCTTCCTCCCAACTCCTTCCCTGAAATTCTTGAACAGTCGCCGGTGGTTGACCTGGAATGCGTTTGGAAGGGTTTGAATTAAGCACTGTTAGCCCAAAAGACAGTTTGGCTTCCTCCTGAGGTGTAAAGGATAAAAAAGGGATTGTGGCGGACAGTGCATTGTTACTGTGAATTATGCAGCGAGCTGAAAGGACACTGGAATAGTCATCAAAGTTCCTAAGAGCTGCTCTCTTCCAGATGAGCTAATAGAGCGGCTCTGAGGTTAACTGAAATCAAATTTAACAGCGCTGTAAAATACATTTGCTGCATTTGACTTCTTTCAAAAGTTCTAGCAGTGATTCTGCTGTTGTCAGTAACAGCCCCATTTAACTCAACATTTTCTGCATGAAGACGACCACAAAGTTCTACCTAAAGCACATCAGACAAGCTGTAACCTTCACGAAGATCGATGTGTTTTTGGATATTCTGAGAAATCAGAAATCTATGAAACCATTCATCAGGTTTTCAAGTATCTTCATGTAAAGAACACTCAGAAGGAAGGAATCATTGTCCACCACTATTTCATTAACAGGCTTAAACGATACGTGATTCCTTGTAAAACCACCTATCCCTGAGAAGAAAGACCTTGGAGGTCCTTTCCAGCCCTGTGCAATGGGAAGTCGACGCTGGAGTTGTGAGAGGCTTACTGCTGCATATGATCAGCATCTCATCAATTTGTTCTATAACTTGAATGTGTATCATTTTATCTCCCTATAAATTTTTCAGGTACAGTGCTAATAATAATTATTGATTGGATGTAGATGTGTCGACTTCCATCGAGTACAATTAATAATGCATGTCAAACTGCAAGATAACAAATGTGTGTTCTCTGAAAGTGAGTTAGAATGCATCACATGCTTTTATTTTCCGTTATCAAGAGCTGATTTATAATCTTAAAACATTATTTTCATTATACTTTTCAAGGGAAAAAAGGAATTTTATACCTTAAGGCTGTATTCGTTTCATTCATTTGAAAGACTACAGAGATGCAACACTGAGCAGGAAGTTTGCGCAACTCAGGGTGCCTCTGTGGATCTGCTGCACCTCTTCCCACAGATCAAGCCCCGGCTGAACAGGGCCATTTTGCACATCTCCAGAGGAGCCCGTACCATCGGTCAGACCCTCGCTAAGCTGGGGTTGTGAACAGCAGAGCAGGTGTGAGTAGAAACATGAACATGGGCTACAGAATTAGGAACCACACGAGTTATATCTTCCTTGACAGCTGGGGTGGTAAGAACATGGCCCATCGAAGCCAAAAGAGTCCAGTTTCCTTGGCTGGGAGCAGGAGCTGACTATAAGAGCACAGGGGTCTCAGCTATTATGTTGAGATTTAAGTGTAACTCTGACCCATGAGCATGCATAGCAAAAGTCTCATTGATTTCAATTAGAGGAGGCCTGGGTCTATTTACTGTAACTGAGTCGATTCTCAGAAAAATAATTAATTCCTTGTCATGTCTCACGTGTATTGATTTTTGTAATTACAATGAAATTGGAAGCCAGGGCGGGGGGAAGGAAATGCACTTGATTTATGTTTAATTTGATGCACAAGCTGTCAAGGGCAAAGAAATTGAGATGCGATGACCGTGCCCAGCCTTGAAGCACTCCTCTGTGCTTAGATAACGAGGGCCAGACACATGCTGTAGCGGAGCATGTAAAATCACACCCTGCTCTAAGGTACAGAATTCAGTACCGCGGTGTAAAGCGCCGCCTTCCTACTGCAGCCTCCAGAGCACGCAGAGGAGATGCCCAAGGGGACGAAGATAAGGACAGGACAAGCTTAATGTGTATCCAGGACTAAGAGGAGGAGACAAAGAATTAGAACGGGGGAGAAAAGAAATACAAGCTGCTGCTGATAATAAAGCTGCCAGTAGATAACGTAAGGGAAAAAAAAAAAAGTGAGAGAAAAGAAAATATGTATGGCCTTGCGGGGTAATGATGCTGTTAGGAGAAAGAGGGCAGCAGGAGAGCATTTCAATTCTGTTTCCACTGAGCTTCCACTAAACCGGCAAGTTTGAAATTTTTTGACCTAGAGTGAGGCAGTATTTGACTCTTAATTAAGAGTCGGTATTTGACTTGTTAATTAGATGTCAGTCTCCTTTTCCAAACAGGTTTGTGGGAGGGGCTGGGCCATTTCCATCCACACACAGCCAGACTGGATGATAATACTGAGTTTCGAGGTTCTGCAGCATCAGAGATTGGTCTGTCATAGAGATACCCTCATTACTCAGACACGGCATGACACTTTGGACCCACGAAAGCCAATGCCTACTCTGATTTCAGCAGGACCACAAGAAGCTGAAGAACTATTTCCAATCTTTTGCTTAACAGTATCAGTTCAGGAAGTAAAGTCTCCAACTCCTATATCAGAAAAAAAAGCTTTCTGTTACACAACAGCCCTGCAAACGAAAGCTGCAAAACAGTCTTGCATCCAAACACTGAAAAGAAATGATCTATACAGGGGAGAGGCAGAGTTTAAGGGTGTAAATTAGTTCAGAGTTAAGTACTTTTATCTAAACACATGAGATTTTAGACAAAGAGCAAGCCCTCTGCCTTCAGTACAGGGAACTAATTTGCATCCAGTTTGTGCAGCTGCTAAAAGCTGCTGTTTAAAATGTCAGCACTCTGAGGGAAATTTTCCTCCGGCGACCTACACAGACACACACCCCGCAACGAAGGAACCCGCAAACTCATACTTCAATTAAAAAACCCAACAACCAAGCGACCCCCAAAGAACTGACTGGCGTGGCAGTCTGTGGGCAACGCTTGTGGAGAGATCTTCTTCCCAGAGAAGAGAAGATCTTCCCAGAGAAGAAGCTCTGTGCACAAAGTCACAACACAACCATGAGTCAGTACCAAACAACCAAACGGCAGTGACCGACGATGGCAAATCTGTCTCCAAAGGAATTATTGGTAAAAATACTAAAAATTCTTTCCCTCTTAATATATTAAACTCATTGTTTAGGGGTTGAGTTGATACTGCCAGAACACCCCTTTCACACAGCTAGCATAAGTTTTAGCGGGCGTTTGAATAGCGAAGCACGAGAGACTGGCCTGTTAAAACAGCTGCCCCTAGAAAGGCTGCTGTTTGCATAAAATGCATCAGTTCTTCTCAGCTGGGAAATCATTTTAATCTATTTTATATCCTACATCCTGTCACTAAGGAAGCAAATATGGATACGAAACACAACCGCGAAGCAAAACATAAAAAGAGACTTAATAAAATGAGGAATTATGTTTTGCCTAAATCCTCTCACGCCAGAAGAGGCACACACCATGATAAATTCAGCAAAGTTTGCCCATTTCAGCATGCGGGAAAGGAAAAAAACCAAAAAGCTGCAGTCAGGCCCTGTGAGGCACATTCCTGCAGAGGGTTTTCTCTGGAGAAATTGAGGAGGGCCCATTACTGCGGCGCTTGACCTGGTGGCCAGAGGCAGGGGAAGACAAGGGCTCTGGAGCTGCTCCGGGCCATGACCCAACACTCGGCGCACGGACAGGCGATGGGAGAGTCTGACACTACTGGTCCAGCACAATCTTTCAAAATACATCGCAAGTCCTCAGTGACAAATTTTCAGCGCTTTGCGCTATTTCTCAGTAAATGGATAAATTAAAAAAAAAAAAAGAAGAAGAAAGGACACAGAGAAGTAATCAAGTGCCCAAGTATTTGTGAAAAGTCAGCGTTAGAAGTACTGGCAGATTACTCTATGAAATTTAAAATTCCAGCATTTAAATTCCAGTCTTTTTAGTTCACATGCCTGAGACGCTCATGATTGTGAAGCACCAAATATAAAACATAATATTATGTATAGTCTTTACACCCAGATGCTCACAACATTGAGAAGTTCCAGCTTATTTATAAACACGATTTTCAAAAGATGAGTAGAAAATCAGAAATGCAAACATTTTTATTTTTCCAAACTACTGTAGACTTCTAGCTATTCAGACCTTAGCCTAATTTATTCTCTGGATATTTCACAGAAATGACATGACGGTGCTGATTAGCTGACACCCGATGCTAGAATTCAAGCTGAAATACAAGCACGGAAACATTGAGACTGTGGACACAGACAAGAAATGAAAAGTGAAGCCTACGACACACATTTGAGCAAGAGCAGAAGAAAATGAAAGCAGACGTGACACAATGGGCTGCGAAGAATCATACTTGGATAGGAACCCTGCTGAAAACAAGTCTCCCTCTATACAGGAGTCTGATGATATGGTTACCTAAGTCTTCCTACAGGAAAATTGTGTACAAGTGTAGGACTCTGACCCTCCTCTACCGAAGTCAATGGCAAAACTCCCACTAGGTTCACTAGGAGCAAGAGTCAGCCCGCAAAGGAAAAAACGTATTTCAGAATATTACATGTAGATGCAGTGCACAAAATCAAGCGGAGGAAACCCAGCAAGCAATGTAGACTATTAAGCACTAACATAATGAAAACACGCATTGTTTTCCACAAAAACACATCCTCGGCCATTACCACAAACATCTGCGGCAAGCATGCTAAAAAGATATCTCTTTTTCTTTTCAATGCAAACTGTGTTTTGTTTTTGTACTGCTAAAGCACAACAGAGCGAAGGGCACACTCTGCTGGTCAGAGGCACCATTTACACTGACAGCCTGTGAATGATGAGCACTAAAATATAAACCCCATTACATGACATCAGGGCTTGGAGTGGTGGCTCCACAGTAGGCTGCTACTTGCCTTTTTTTCACCTTGAATACTAGAGACAATAGCTATAACGCTACGAACGGACTGTCTCATGTTTAAACGTCAGCCTACCTGCTGCAAGAACACTTTCTTTCCCGAAGGACATTTTTAGCACCGTAACATTGTTCAAAAACTCTTTACCTTAGGCTTTTCATCCAGTATTTGCTGACGAATCTCCTTGTGTTTTTCCACAAGTTTTTCCTGTCTTTTACTCTGAGCATCTTCTAGCTGAAAGAAAAGAGCAGAGAATTTTTTTTCAGATTGCACATCCTCACTTTCCTACCTCTCCCCCAACAAATATTTCATCCATCAAAAATTAAAATGTAATGATCAAAACCATGAATAATTCGAATATAAACTGACACACCATTGTCGCAAGCATCCCTGAGCACAACCGCTCTAAAAGTTGTATGTGGACAACATATGTCAGATATCACATACGGGATTTAGACTCAGAAATGTCTAGAGGACTTACTGCAGAATGTATTTTTAAAAGTCATATTATTTTGCTTTAGCTTTTATTGTTTGAGCTGCGCAAGATGGACCCAGTTCCCAGAAGAGGATTTGCATCCTAGAGTCCTAAATGAGCCTGTTGATAAATGTCGGGCCTCATGTAATAAAGCACTCGGACGCGTGTCTGACTCCAACAGGAATTCGGCATAATTTGCTAACTCTTTCGATTGCTTCCCAAATCAAGGCTTCTGTGAGCAAAAATGGGCCAACTTTTGCACTGAACTATTTCTGCACTGAAATTCAGAGAAAATTCAATAGTGGCATATGTTTCATAGTGGTTTCACATGCCAAAACCAGTGCAGCGCGTACTTTCAGCCCAGTGTGAAGCACTTGTAGCTGCAGAAGAGCTGACATCTGTAATGAAATCCTTTGACTTGTATTTACAGAGCTCATAGAATGCTTTTTGCATTTCAGTAACTGTAGAACCCTAATTAAGGCTAAAACATACTCTTCAATTAAATGTTTATTGACTTTCAGAGTTCCTTATGTAATCTTTGCATGCATAAGGAGCAGGCCAATTAAAACAAATTCATACGTTTTCCACAAATAAACACCGGATATTCAAAGATGGAATCATCACTCTATTAAAATCTGCCACTCTTAGCACCAACCCGCAAACGCTGACTAACAATTAATCAAGATCTGTCTGAAATTCCAGCTTTCCTTTAACTGGAACGTGAAGCTAAAAATCAGCACTCACAGAATCTTTATACCGAAGCTTAGAATCTGGGGTTTAATACAACCTAAAATATGAAAACTGACATTTTTCCGCCAAAAATGAAAAATGACATACCCGTTTTATGTACTGCACCACCTCCTGGATATACGACCGAATCATTTCAGTCTTCTCTCTGGGGAGAAGCAATCAACAAGTTATTATGAACAAGATCACATCAATGTATTTTAATACCCCACAACTCCTTACAAAAGAAGTAAGGCTATGTTAAGTAGGCAGATGCATACAATCAAAACTTTCATCTACTTCCTGAAGGTGCCTTTTGTAAGAGGCTGCCTCTGTAGTGTTTGAAGAGCTCAGACTTCCCCATGACCTACCACAACAAAGCCCCTGCTCTTCCACAACAGGCTTTTCCCACCGGGTACTGCCACGTCTTCAAAGGGATGGTGCTCTTCCTTAAGGCCCAAATGCCAGCCTGGGAGAGCACAGCATCATCAGTAGGTGCACACTGCCACGTTGTGGCACATGAGCAGAGAAAGAGCCTCCGCCAGCGAGCAGATCCTGCTGGGGACGTCTGGGAGACCATGGCAAAGTTCCCACAGGGCAGACTCGACTTCAGTCCCCAGCGTCGCTACGTAAGCCACATAAAGCTGCACTTTCAGGAAAAACTTCAAGTGACTCGGTGAAGTAGTTATTAGGTAGCCTTTGGTCAAAGGCTGAAGATGAGAACCCCCAAAGGGATAAGGGCACATAAAATAACAACTTGTGGATACTTGAGTTGGCCAGATTCAGGACAGTACTCTAAAACCTAATTACGGGAGTTTCTATCCACGGCGCTAAAATCTGATGGCTTTAGGTAGCTGCACAATCCCTGGGTGCACGTAGAAATTAGAAAAAATAAGTAAGAATTTATACAATATATTATCTCTGTGTAATATTCTTCCCCAAATTTGTGTAAAAGCTTTAAACAAACAACAGCCTAGCCTGGGTGACTCGAATGGGATTCACCAGAAGGTCTCGCTACTCTCTGTCCTACCGCGAGAATGAGGACAAACTCTGTCACTTGACAGTGGAAAGCTGAGTTTCCCACGTAGTTCCCATCTCACCTTTCCCAAGGACTCTTTGAAAAGCCTGGCAAAGGAAAACCCTCGGGAAAAATGAGAAAAAAGCATAAAAGGAAAACAAACAAGAATTGCTACTTGTCTGTTGCTGAGCCTTTCTCACCAGTGTCTCATTAACCTCTCAGCAAATCATTTCCTATTGCAATTGATTTTTTACTGCTATAATGTTTTCGTAATGACTAACTGCTGTTTTCTAATATGACTTCCATGCCCTCTGACCAGCTCTAACCATATTAAGCATTTCTCCCTTTTTTCCTAATCAATTATTCTCATTTTGCTATCTTTTCTAGGATGTTGATTAAAATTTTATAATATTGATTCTTCAATTATCTGATGCAGTTCATAGTGTGTGTGTGTGACCTTCTTTCAGTGTTACCAAATACACAGATTCTATGCTGAGAGGCTCCAAAACCTGTATAAACCTTTATACCTGTAGAAAACCTAACAAAGTTGTGTCTTTGTCGCTTGGGAAAACTCAGATATTCTGGATTTTTTTTTTCTCCTGTTTTTTTAACTGTCCTTAAATAATAGTAAAGACTGTTAACAAGAATATCAGTGCAAAATTAAAATGCTCCATTTTTCTTTTCGAGCTGCTTGCCAAAACAAACGAAGGAGGACAAACAAACCTAGATACTGTGCCCTTGGGAAGAATAGAATCAACTTCCACAACTACAGTTTGTACCGTCTGGTGCTGCATAAATGAAATTAATATTCCTCTCCCTGGTCACAGAAACCGCACCCTCAGAGTGCAGCTTTCCTCTCTCTTCCACCCAAAGTGACCGCACGCTGCGTAACGCTGGTACTGGAGGAGAATCGGTAGCACAACATCTGAGGGGAGTTTGTCACCAAAGTAGAGCAAACCTTCCAGCGTGTCGCTGCTATTTCTTCTGGAGAGCAGCTTTAACGGAGTAAAGAAGAAAAGATAACTCACAAATAAAAATCTAAGTTAGGGTGAAATCAAACCCTGCAGGAACTGAAGCCACTAAGTCTATTTATACTCAGAGGAACAGTGTCTGGATCAACAGCATCTTGGTGCATCACTCCATCACGCCACTGACAGGCACGTCCCCACACCACACTTCAGCGCCTCTCAGTGCTCCCGGAACAGGAGATTAGATTAGTCCCAGGAAATTAAATTAGTATCAGCGGAAGTATGACGGACTCCGCTGCTCTGGGGAGGTCCGACAGACTGACTAAAGCTGCCTTGTAGGGTTAAGACCTCTCTTTGATTTTCCAGTTGTGAAAAATCTTGTGTCATCTCAGAACACACAAGGATACAGATCAGGGGATACACTTACTCTTCCATTTGATTTTTATCCTTGGACTTTGCTTCTGTGATCTTCTCCTGCCTCTTCTTGTCCATTTTTTTCTTCAATTCTTTCTTTTCTCTAAGGCACAGAAAACAAAGGCAGGTTCAAAACGTCTCTAAACAAACCCCACAAAGAGTAGTGATTGACTGTAAGGGGGAGAGCACCTTACTTTTCACACGTCTCTTTCAGTTTCTTCAGCTGGCTGTTCTGACACTCCTCTGCTACGTCCGTCAACTTCTGAATAAGCTAAAAAAAACCCCAAGAAACAAGCCCATGTATTTTCAGCTAAACATCATCCATGCATCTAAGCCTCCTCAAAAGTCTGTAGCAGCCACGAAAAGTGTTATACCATTCCCTCATTAATTACCGATGAACAAAAGCCAGTAAACATTTTTATCAGTGTAAATGCATTCTTAACTCGCAGAGGCCAGCCAGACTTGTGCATACACAACTTACACAGAAAATACTACTTCTCTGTACATCAAGGTGATGTAGTTTCCGAATATCAGTCGTAAACAAAATATATATTGCAGATTCTACCACTAAAATAGCTATGATAATTCATGAATGGTCACAAACCGAATTTACACTATCTAAATTACAAAGTGAATTCCTGCACGCTGAATATTCAAGGTTTTCCGCCAGTGCTGAATACGTTCCTTTTGCAATGAGCATTATTAAGTGGAGCAGCTTGGATTTCAGGCTGGTCAGGTAGATACTGAAAATTCAGGCACGGTAGCTAAGACAGTTAAGTATAGATAGGCATAGCCTACCTTTTGATCACAGAATCGTAGATTGAAAAAAATCCAAGTGTCTGGTTAGAAATCTGCTGTGCAGCACTGGGTCCAATCTCATTCATGCAAAACTGCTAAGAAAAAGCACGTTTGTGGCGGTGATGCTGACGGGAGAGGACACATAGACAGGGCTCGTGCGCAGGTTCAAAGAATGGTGAATTCAAGTGGGAAATGGGACCGGTTTGATCACCCCCTCTAGTCTAAATCTGAATCTGTAAAATAATCCTCTCGGGATGATGAACCAGAGAATGTATTACAATGCCTAGCTAGTTTGATCCGGCCTTTCATTCCTTAGATAAAAGAAGAAAGATACCAACAATAGGCTCTCCTCTAAAAGAAAGACATCAGAAAGGATCTCTCAGCTGCAAGGGAGATTTTAATTGGAATATTAACTCCTGCACAGCTCAGAGGGAAAACTATCTGAAGGTTCTGTGCTAAAAATTGAATTTATCCTGACACTACTTAACAGGACAATGCTGAAAATGCAACTTTGCTTTGAGAAATGCCATTTCCCATTTTGAAATGAGAAATGAGTGAGCTTACAACATAAGCCCTACTATCTGGGTCCAAAATGGTTTGTTTTTATAAAAATTAAAATCTCTGAGGTGCAGACAACAACTGTTCCTTGACTGTGGACCCTCTCCCTGTGGCACAGGTAGCCACGTCCCTGCACCCACACTGGAGCAGCTGGGATTCACACACAACTGGTGACGAGCAGGGCACCACTCGGGAACCACTGCCCCGTGCTACGAGCCATGGGAATCTGTGAAAAGGCCTTGCCGAGCAATATCCACACACAGGGCCCCTCTGACCTGCTCTTTTTGGGCAGAGCAGACGAATCACTTCACTCAACAGTAATGAGGAACACCATCATATAAGAGAAAATATTGTGAGAGGATTGTCTGGAGTTGAGAAACAGTTTGCACTGCCATATCACCCTTTAAAAATGTTATTTTCTGCCTGAGAATATCCGTCAGCACCAGCTGCCATCTGCCCAAGCTCCTCTATTTCAGCTCAGAGGGCCCACGATCCTGCTCTCGTTGTCAGCTAAAGTCCAGCTGTAAAAACACAAGCTGGCTTGCACTGATGGGATGCAAAATATTTCTTTACCATATACAGATTACGTTCTGTATCTCTTGAAGCACTCATCTGCAAAAGGAACACTGTTTGGCACAACTCTGTGCTCTGGGGAGTGCTTGAATTCATTTTATTTATTTTGAGGGTGTTTCAATATATTTTCCAGCTCATCCTGCCTCCTTGAGAGTTGCACGTTTAAAAAAAAAGAGCGGCAGAACAAAATGGGAAGATCATGCAAAAGCTGCAGTAAACTGAGATTTATGCAACTAGAGGTAAGGAGACTCTGCGTTACAGCAGTAATAATCCCGTTGCCTTTCTGCCTTCCATCCAAAGCCTTCCAAGCTGTTAGTGACAAAGTGACACAACAACCCCTCCAAGGTGCAGCAGCCCACGGGGAAATCAAGCTCTGAGATGGACTCCAAGAGGAAGCCCCACTTGTGATAGTAATTGTCAGGCTGCTTCCATTACTCACTCGGAGCTGGCTAAAGAAAAGCAGACGACGTAACAAACGTACCAGCTTAATGTGCTCTCGTTTCTGGTACTTTTCACTGTAATACTGCTCCTGACGGAGATTGAGCAGCTGCTGCTGTTGCTTCTCCTTCAGCTCGACTAGCTTCTGGGTCATTTCAGAGTCCAGCGCAGCCAATTCCTGTTCGATAGTTGAAGAACTGTGGTCTGGGCTGCCCGTTTCAGATCTGCAAAGACACCCCCCCCACACACCAAGGTGTAAGTCACTAGGTGTGTACGCTCTGCTTCGTATTTAAACCTTGTTTTTAAGGCAGCTGGTTATCTGTAGACTATTAAGAAATTTCTCAGCGCTACATATAGGGCCAGAAGATGATTTTCTCTCTAGTAAATCCAATAATTTAATCTTTTATGAAAAAAATAGTGTTAACAGTTTAGTATTGGGATGGCTATTACTTTTAGACCTCATTTTACCAACCCATCACGGCGGTGTGAACTGGACTTAGTATAAACGAGCTATAAGTGCAACTGCCAAGATTTCCCATCAACAGATGCCTGTGGAACTTGTTGATCCACCTCCAGACATGTAGCTTGAACTTCAGAGCTGCACAATCCTCAGCAGAAACAGTGAATGCCAAGTATTTTGAACCAATTCTTGCACACACTCAGCAATAAATTTAAGAGCGTAGCTTTACATCTGCGTTTATAAAAGGCTTAAAATGGTTGGGAACATCCCTTTATTTGTTATTTTCTCCCCCCTTCAGGAAATGCCACACATAGCACACACTGAGAAAACTGCTCTGTGGACTCCTGACTTTAGGAGGAAACACCCCCCTCGCCCCCAGTGGGGAGTAAAGCTCAGAAAGGCAGCACAGAGGGGCAAAGGAAAAACACAGTGAGGAAGCTAAAAAACAACACTAAGGAATGGTTTGAGGGTATTTTTTTTCCTGAAGACAGAAGGCAGGATACATGAAATTGTGAAAGGAGACATCACATGACAACACTAAAGAGCTCCAGGAAAAAATAAGCAGCAAAAGTAGTATTATTCTCAGGCCAGAAGTAAACTAAACCCAAGAAAAAACATTTCAAAAAATATATTATGCTGTGTCCCTGCCCTGCTGCCGTGTTTACTGCTGTACTCAGGTGTTAAATCAGTCGCCTGGGAAACTTCAGGAACAGTGCGTGAGATGGACAAAACAGCGAAATCTTGAACAGAGAGGGCCGATGCGAGAAAAACGAGCTTGCTGCTCAGAATTTTGCAGAGATTACAGTGCAGAGAACTGGCCACGCTCTTACCTCTCTTTAGTCTCCCAGGTACAAGTTTGCAGCTCCTGTCAATTAGAGAACTTCACCTGAGATAATGGGAAGCTGCTTTCATCAGTCTGAGGATACGAACCAAGGGAGCCTCTTTCTATTCCTTGTGTTTTTATTGTATTTGAATATTCTGCTAAGAGGTTAAGTGGTGTCAGCGTGGTAGGTGAGGATAATTTAAATACAGAGCCAAAAGACAGCATCAATGAATAATAAAATCAGCATATTATGCCATTACACCATGCATTTTAAAGCTGACTTTTCTCTTCTATTTTTGTGAAAAAGAAGTAAGGCCTATTTCTAAATGCTGGATAAAATTCTAAGATAAAATTCATTAAAGAAACTTCAGAACAATGCCAGCAAAACACTTGTGCATGTGTATAAATAAATACTTCAAACTTCCTACAGACAATGGCTTTACCGAATCTTGGCCCAATTTTAGACAAGGGCGTGAAACAGGGATTGCTTCTGGCCAGAGGCACCACATTTGTATGGCAATCTGGTACAAGGGCTCCTGATGAAGCAGTGATTTATACTTTGCAGTTACAAGCAAATAGCTTCAGCAATAATTTAAAATGATAAAAATCACTTTTTGCCTTGGGATGCAGTGTTCTGTTAGAAGTCTTCTGTTTGAGATATGTACTTGCAAGTTTGAAAATCCCTAAAAATATATTTCTGCCTTTTTAAAATTCAACCTCAGATTTTTTAAACTTCAGATTTCTCTGTATCTGCACATAAAACATCACATCTCTGAAATCATTGTGACAGCTCCATGTAATAGACTGCACGGTTTTACTGCCTGATACCATGAATGATTTATAGTCAGATCATAACAAAATAAAAAACCAAAATCCTTTTAACTCAAAGATAAGTCATTTTATTTATTCAGGGTTTTTTTTTTTTTCTGTTTAAATTTGAATAGAATAAGCTAGAGAAATGAAACCTGACATTGTTTTGCCTGACACTATCTATCACACACATTGATGACGGAAAATACAGTGGATAAAATAAATGACAACCAGTCATTAAGGGAGTTTGCTGAACTCAAGTGTAGAACCTGGAAGCCTGGAAACTGGCAACAGTTGGGGCCAGCTGAACATGGATATATTATGAGTGTTAAACTCTTATTAAGCCCAATGACATTCTGTCATCAGGCAGGCGTCAACAAATAAGCTCCTTCCTAGGGACAAGTTATGGCTTCAATCCCAGTCCCTTACAACGAGAGGTGCTATCAACAAGGTTAGCAGCCAGAGCACGCTTGCAGCCCTTTCCTCTGATGATCTCCTACCAAAAACTATCAAGTAATTTTTTTTAATGTTCATTCACTGTCTTCATATTTAAGAACTGCAGCTATATCCATGTTACGTAAAAGTTAAAGGACTTCTGTGCTTTCTAATTACTGTAAATTGTGTTAAAATGAGAATGCTGCACTAATGGGAGAAATAAAATGTGAGGACCTTAAATTTTAGTACCCCTACCCGATTATCATTCAATTGTAACAGTATCAGGCACTGATTATACCTATGTGCCTACATGTTATGCCAGGAGTTAAGAATTTATCTTTATTAACACATAGTTCCCTATCATATGAGTAAGAAAATTACCGTGGAAAGATTAATGACCCATAACAGTCTTCGCACTTCATACTGATAAATACAACTCTCCTTTTTTATTATTACCTAACCAAATAATATAAAAATTATATTGGCACACACAAAGAGACAGGGCAATGCAAGATTTAGAAAGAGACAGAGCACAGAAGGGGTGTGCATGCAGAGGCAAAGCCAAGCAATCAGTAAGAGATCCCCAGGTGGTCTGGATTAATCATAATTTAAACAGTAGTCAGATGTTAATAACTTTCAGGTATTTCTTTCACCTAAGTATACACCTGATGCCTTCTACTCCAGCAGGAGTTTTTTCCAGGGCTCCAACTTGGAGACAATGCTCTTCATCCTCAAATTCAGAATATCTGTTTTACCCACAAATAGCATAAAAGAGGATTAAGTTTGTTCCTGTTTTGACACTTGGGTCTCTTCTACCACCAGACCAGCACAATGTGGTGGCCCAGAGTAAAGTAATTGTTTAACATGGGCAGGATGACCATGTGTGCTCGCTGCAAGAACTTCTCCTTGTTCGGAAAAGGAGGTACATTATAAAGTTGTATTATCAAGTGTGGGGCAGACGTTTCCATGGAGCTGCCACTCCTTCTCCTAAAGGAGGTCAGCACGGGAGAAGATAAAATGTGCTGCAGTTGACCTGAGCAGGAGAGCAAAACACTTGATCCAGACAGGTTTGACTTCTTTCATGCTGCAGCCTGGCTCCTGAACCGTCCCAGCATGCAGGGGACGTCCCCTCTCAGTGTGTGGGATTAAGCTCAACCCCTAACCACTGGCTGCTGTTGCCAGTACAGCTGAGCCAGCTACCCATACCAGCCGTCCAGGGAGAGTCCCAAGATAAATACTGCATGCCCTCGTTTACAGGGAAGGAGGTATAACATGGTGAACAACTTCTCTGCCTTCTAGCAGAGAAGCGGCACATCACGGAGAGGGCTTTTTCTGATGATTTCCGTATCAAAGGCCCTGACTTCATTTTGCCTTGCTGCTTTTGATGTTTTTCTGTGCTGTAATGTCACCTCCGTATTAGCTGTCTACTGTAAAAGAAAACTTGAGTAAAAGTCTGCAATACCAAGAACAGGAAAGTACGATGTTCAACGTACCTTTTCTTACTGTCTCTTTTTGCTGTTTTTTCTAACCCTGCTCTCCGCCGCAGGTAGTCATTCTGGATTTCATTATACTTTGCAGTGTGCTCTTTGATAAGGTCAGTGGTTTTCTTGTGGTGCCTCTTTACAAGGTCCTTCATTTCCTTGTAGTGCTTCTTCTGAAGCTTAACAAAAGACTTCTGTTGTTTTAGCTCCTCAATAGTCTGTGCTTCCACTTCTACAATGATAACAACAAAAGCCACTTCAATTTTCTAATAACGTATGATTTCAGCCAGAGAACCCAGGAATTGCTATTAGCAGGAATGAAACAAAGCATGCTTGTTTACTGCTGGGGAGTGAAACGTGCTACCTTAAACTGTGTATACTCACCTGGAAATAAGCTAATCAGAGTGAAAATACTGTGGCAAATTCAACTGATATAAGAGTAAGAAGTGAGATGAAAATTTAGAACGCCAAGATGTGTTGCAGAATAAAAATCACGTCCTTTCTTTCCTCAACCCCTTTCAGATGCAAAAGATTCCCATCAGCCCAATGTATAAAACCATGATCTTACATAGATATGACCACAGATCTTTTGGTACCCACAGCACCAACACTGTCTCCCTTCTCTCTGGCTGGGCTACATAACGTGCTGATGCTTAAACCCCCTGCACAAACAGCGCTTCAGCTGCCCGCTCCCCTGCCTTGACCCTGTCACTGGCTGGTGGCAGCTGTCCCAGTATCATTATGGCATCTTTAGGCAAGAATTCAGTTCTCTCACGATGGAGACACCTAAATGCAGACACAAGATTTGGACATGGAGCGGGTTCTAATGTAGGAGAGTGACTATAAAACCCCCCGAGTTATGAGATTCACAATCTAAACTCTTAACTCCAAGGCGGAGGACATGACTCCTAACCGAACTGTAGGGTGCTATCTAACTGACAGGCCAGTTTGCTCAAAGTAAGGGTAATTTCAGTTTTGCAGGGGCAATGGGAACACTGCAAGGGTAACAAAGATAAAATGGTTTCACGTCTATTCACAATATCCAGAGCATTTAGCTTCTGTTCTCCTCATCATGCTGGTCTTTTGTCTGCATTAGATGGTAACATTATGCTTGTGAAACTACAACAATGGGATATTTTTTAAAAAATCCCTGTTGGCACCCAATACTGATCTCATGAAACACGTGCTCAAACATCTAATAACTTCAAAGCTGAGGAAGAAAACATGGTATGTACGTTTTCTATGAGTTACTGCAGTCCTCATCACTCCAAGAAGGTCCCTTCCAACCCTGTGATTCTGTGAAGAAACGTCTAAGCCAGATGGCCTATTTCATAAAAAATATGTTTCTCTTGACCAAAAAAAGTATATCGTTCATGCAGTGTAAACTGTTTATTTATTACCTGTGAGGACACTCTGAATAAGATCTTCTGTCTTTGCAGGTGCTTTCACCGAACCTAGAGGTAAAAGAGATGACTGATTCCAATTGTTTTAAAGCAACAGTCATTATTGTGCTGCTTTGATTGCATATTAAAACACGGCAGGTGACACAGGACATTTGCCGACATGGGCATTTATTAGTCATTGGAGAAAACACATCCTCGAGCATGAGGGCAGCAACATGGGAAAGAAGACTGATCCTGCGAACCAAGGCAAAAAAGGTGACTTTCTGAAAACCCGCCTGAGCTTTGTTGCTTTATGAGAAGGGTGTTCTTGAACTCACGGACACCACTCATAGGAGTCATTTAAGTGGCACGAGGCTGACGGTTATTACAACTGCTATGTATTATGCTGTCAGTGCAAAATTTCTGTACGCAAGATGACTCCAGCTCCTCAGAAGTCAGTTAAACCAAGCCTGTAAAGTATCTAATACTGTATTTTGTGTAGGGAATAAGATGTAATAATTAGGCATATTTGTAAAAACAACTTAAAGTGATACCTGCACTTGCAACAGTAACAACAATGAAAAAATAAACCAGCAAATTTTCTTGCTTGCAATGAACTTCAGTTCTGCCCCCAAAGCAACTCTTAAATTGAACATATTTGTATGTTTGAAGATGACTGGCTGTAGCAGCATCCTAAAGTAACGGGAAAATTTCTACCTTTGTTATAAAAACAAACAGACTAACCAACACCCCATTCCCCCCGCCGCCGCCTTTGTTCTTTAAATGCAAAGCTCATGAAAAATTATAATCCAGAGTTATTTTGAAAACACAAGACTTTTTTTTGGTTTTGCTTCGGTTTTCCTTACCTGGTGTTGGTTGGCTATGGACAACCTGAGTTGCTGGTTTCGGTGTAAGAGAGGCAGTGCAATTTACTCCATTTTCTGCTGGTGTTGGCCTTGGTTCATTGTTAGCTTCGGATGGTGCATCTCCGTGGTCAATCTGAAAACGCATACATTACTCTTCTCAACTAACACTTAAATTTATTTATTTGCAGGTCTAGTTTAGCTTCTTTTTTTAAAATGTAAAATTCTGTAAATGTTATATATAAGTAATTCTAAAAGAAAACAAAAAAAGGTATCCTTAAGAGCCATAGTAACCTAGGTGGTTCATTTTTGTGGGCACATTTCAAGAAGAAATAGAGCATGTATTATTAAAAAAAAGTATTTTAAATGGATTTAACTCATCAGGGACATTTTTCAGTACACTATATACTAGCTGCAGCAGATGTGAAATCTGTATTTTATTGAAAAGCATTGTTCTCTGCCATAAAACTTTTCTAGAAATAATGTGGAAGCTGGCATGAAAATGCTACTCAAATCCCTGCTGTGAACAAAATGTGTACACAAAATTACTTTTAAATTTCATAAACGCACACAGCACTATCATTATTCACCATTCTTACGGAACAGAGACATACTTCTTATTCCCAGGATCTTGCATTCTTGTAATTACACTCCAAGGATAATATGTAAACAGCATCTCCATCCTGCTGCATAAATACATCTGTGGTATTCAAATATTTAAGCATTTTCCACAATCTTTTCTTTCTCTCCAGTTTCCTGAAGGCTCAGGCTTACAGCATACATTGTGCTATGCACTGAACACCTCATTATTTTCCTTGTGACCATCAGGTTTTAAGCAAGCACCCAGCACTCATCAAAAAGAAGGTCATTCAAAGCAATTTTTATTTTGAAACGGCCAGTGCCCCTTACCCTGCTGAGGCAGGATACCACAGTTGCTGGGTTTTTCCCCCTTGATTACTCCACACTTGCAAAATATCAGCCTGCACTGCATCGAGAGAGGCAAAATACATTTTGATCTAACTGCTTTGTGCTGCTCCCGCTGCTGATTTCCTTCATCTCGGTCCTGACAACGTACTGTACATTGCAAAAGGGTTTCTGTCTCAACAGCCTATTCCCACCAAAATTATAGGAGAGAGAGACTGCAGTAAGAAACGCGATGCAACTGAAAACCAATGCCAACATCTTCATTTATATCAAGCAGGAACGACTGCAATAAAATAAGGGAAAACATGGTCTAGCCAATATTTATGACAGCGGAACAACCTGACTGGCAAAAGCTGCAGCTGCAGCAAACACACAGACATGGTTACCCCCTCAATTCTCATTAAAATAGTACTCCTCACCGGATGCAATTCATTAGTTTAAGAGAAACAATGTTTGCTATACAGATCATCAACATTTAATACAAATAAAGCTAGAATTCATAACGGCTGTCAAGTTTGCGCCCCATTAAGTCACTGCATGGGGAAGTGGGTATATCTTATTTTTTGGGGACTAGGTTTGTACGCGGCGTGAAATGCTGCATTGCAGCTTGCGGAGAAACTATTAATATAGCCTGTCAGTATTGGACATAAACCACCAGTTTTCAGAAACAAAAGCAGAAATGTGAGACAGGATCAGGAAGTGAATAAAAAGTAATTTTCACTGCGTTGATCAGTCTAATCTCATTAAAAAGCACTTTCTCTTCTCATAATTCATCACACAGAATGCTAAAGTAAACGTGGTTTTCCCTTAGCGGAGAATATTTTAGGCTCTTTTTAAAACATGATGTAATCCAGCCTTATAATTTATAGTTTTAATATTCACAGAAAATGGTTTATATTCCACATGTTGTCATGTCTTTTGCAAGACAGTATATTTACTCAGTAGAAAGATACATACCCATATAGGTACATATCTATATGGTCTATTCTAATTTCTACAGAGAAAAGGAGCTGCAACGTATTGGGGTTGGGTTGGGAGATCTCCTCGGAGCTGCACTGTTAGATTAGGGGGGCAGTTTTTAAGTCAATTTGCCTCTATTTGCCTTGGCAAAGTATAAGCCAGCGCGAGCAAGGTCTCCCTTGGAAGTGTCAGATCGACTGCACTGCCATTGCTCTTACTTGGTGTGATCACTATCATTTGCAAAACGACGCCTGAATTTTCATTTTAAATGGTGGTATCAGATACACTAAGGGCAGTTGCTCTCCTAGAGATGTTTTTGTTTACTTTCCTTATCAAAATCATTTTATTTAACCAGAGAAGCCAACTGGAGCTATTACACACGTTTGATTTATGTCCAGGCAGGCAAAACAATAGTTTCCATTTCAATAGTGTTTTATGGGTAGAAACAACAGGTCAGACGCAATGTTGCTTCCATGTCAGACACATTAACGAGCCAGCAAGGCCTCCTGACTCCCTGACTCTCCACTGGGAATTGACATTATCCCAGCAGGCACGGCCAAAATGCATTTTACCCTGGCTCACTTTTCCTAGACCCCTACACACTTCTGCTCCTGTGACTGTGGGGATGAAAACATACAAACGAGTTACATCAATCTCCTTTAGGCTGGGATTAATTCATCCCAAGAAACTCCCAGCTGCAAATTTCTCTACCTTATTCCTCCTGTCTGTAAAGGACACCAAGCAGGGGAAGAGAAGCTAACCTTCACTATAAAGATTTAATTATATTCAGATAAATACAGTTAAAGATGCACAACCAATACTGCAGGTATTACAATGCTTCCATTTTGCAAAAATAGCTGTTGTAAGGCAAGAACTGACCAGAAAGCTAAAGGCAGCAATTCGCATTACGCTCATGACAGGAGCGTTGCAGATAAATACAGAAAAGATGCTGTAAATTTTGTCAGTCTTTCAGCATTCTTCATTTATGTTACTGCACTGATAATTAACAAGCAGTGTAATTTGAAGCCTAAAGAAAGGCTAACTTATTTGTTCAAAATGATTCACTATTAGGTAGCTTATTTGACTACTCTTTTGCAAGAAGCCTGGGGAACTTCCCACAGAGATGCAGTTTAAACTTCTAGGTAGCAAAGAAAAACCTCTCAGTTTTCCTATGATAGCTGCAAAAACCCGGCTCAGATAAATAAATGTGTGTGAGGGGAGGGAAAGAGGTGTGGGGAGGTGGAATCTGTGCCAGGAGACAGCACAGCTTTGCACACATTTATAGTGTGTAAATTTGAAACTTCACATAGGAAAACTGAATCCAGGTGCACTTATGCATCCAAATCCGGCGAACATACTTGGGTTGATTTAGCTCTGTTGCCAGTGAACGTACTTGAAATTACTAACCGATGTGATTCTCATGGGCCAATATAAGTGAACAAAATAGTCAGCCTGGCTGACTGATGAAGAAAAAGTTCTAATCACGCAACATGATCAGGCAATTCAAGATGTCCAAGTACAGCCCAGCTGCCAGATATCTTACCTAGAGCAGGCATTTCTAAAAAGAAGGTAACAAGGGTGTGTTTAGATTGCTGCTTCAAAGCAGCAATTTTGTACCTGTCTCTTGCTACTGCATCCAACTGAATGGTTATACATTTTTAGTAAATACACCACTACAATCCTTACAATTTTCTTTACAAAAAATTTTCTCTGCTACTCCAAAACAAACTCCTTTATCCAATGAGCCTTCAAGCTCCTTGAAATATGGAAGCACTACCTGAGCACTACAATTCTTCTTTCCTTCTTCCCATTTGCTTTAGAAGAAACTCTGTGACAGAATTTTTCTACCAAATAAGCCTGTACAGACCAGGAAAATCTGTACTTTTTCAAAAGTAAAAATGACCTCTAAGGTATTTAAAGGATTACGTTAAAAAAAAAAAAATCTTTGCTATTAAAATAGAATCTCATGTGTAGAGCGTCCTAGATAAATGTCTAAGATACTATTGAGCATTTCACAGTGTCCTCATTCAGCCGAACTTGTGACACTGCACAAAGAGTAAATTGTTGGCCAATGAATTGTAATGACTTTCACTCATCTGGTCTGCTTTGGGAATGTATTCTTGGTTACAAAATCTAGTTCAATGAGGCTTTTGCACATCTGAGAATTGAAGAAGACAGGCACCAGAGCTGAGGGCAGTTTAGAATTACAGAGTCATTCCTCCGTCTTCGCTAGAGACCTGCACTGAATGCCTTTTGATTCACATGATGTGCCTAACATCTGACACAAGCAGTCTTTAAAATACAAGGCTGATATTGTCAAACACCACTAGAAGATGTCCCAGTGACAGTATCTGAAACAGAGACAGAAGGATTGAATGTGGAGAGAGTTTAAAGAAACCAAAATTGAACTGCCAGTACTCTCAATTATGCTCAAAATAACATCTATGCATTTGTATTGCACAACACCTTCAATCACCCAGAAAAATCAACAGGGTTTAAAGGCTAGTCCTTGGGTAACCATGCATTATGTGGCTCCCACATAAAATGTGGCTCCACAGCTTTCCGCTAAGCTAGAATAGGCCTGAGCATTTGTTTGCTCTATGGCCTCCTCCCTCTTCATCTCTCCTTTGAGATCTATCTAAGAAGGGTTGGACCAGTTGACCTCCAGAGGCCTCCTTCCATCTATATTGTTGTATAATTATACTGGGTCTCTTTAGGGGACTTTTGTTCATGGAGAATGTACAGAGATATCGTAATCTGAGATACATGAATGTTTCTGAACAGAATAACCTCTCCAGAAACAGAGTCTGAAATTCTGGAAAATTTGCAGTATTTTCAGGAAAAGCCACTGACACAGAGTTGTCTTTTTTGTAAAGGGGAACTTCAGCATCACGCTGGAAAACAACAGGCGATGACTTAGGAAGATTTAATTTACTAGATAAAAAAGTTGCAAATCAGCACACACATAACATGGTTTTTCATTCAGCTTTCGGTGCCTCTTTACCTCCGACAGTAACTGGCTACATGCACAACACGCTGCCTTCAGTGAAACCACATGCACAGCGCGATGCTTCTCGGCTGCGATGTGCCCTCCTCTCACCCTAGGTGAGATGTTTGTGGGTGTTCAAGTAACACATACAATTCCTAGGTACTTTCAATATTTGGCTTTCTAAGCAAAGTAGGTGCTTTTAAACACTGTAACATAATTTGCAGAGACTCTGAAACCTCCCTTACCTCTTTCTTTACCTCTTCTTCATCTTCCAGAGTCAGTGCAGCCAGTTGCTTAGCTCTCTGCTCCATCAAGTTTACGTATCTGATTGGATTGGATAAGGCCTCGATCACATCTAGAAAGAATGCAAATCCTTCAGTTTCAAACCCCTTATGTTATGGTTCCAGTGCTCCTCCGGTTTTAAGAAAGAGACTGTATTTTTCACACAGATCTGCTGCTGACAGGCACTCCTAGGTTCTAGAAACAACACTGAAGGGGAGTACACCATCATGCACAAATTAACACGAAGCCTCTTTGAGTTTGTGCTTGGGTCTCATGGATGTGCATCTTCTGCACAGAGTTTTATGACGGATTTTCAAAGTTTACAGCATCAGTCAACTAGGATTCTGCTTCACATGAGGCACAAAGAAGCATTAGTAAAAATCCTGTTTAAAAAAACCCAATCAAAATAGTTATACAGAATACTATTTCTCACTGAAAATGCACAGTATGGTCTTTAAACCTACCCTTTTTTAGAGCTGATTCCAAAATACAAGGCTCTACATTAAGGATGGTACTTCCCTCTGCTTAGGAAACAATGACACACTACTGTGTCACCTCAGCAAAGCTTCACTTGTGTTTCAGTGGCAAATGCCTGTGGTATTTCCTCCTTTGGAGTCATACAAGGTCTGCTGGAAATAAAAGAGTCGGCCCTAATCCTAAACCTCGGGCAGACTGCTGTAAGTCAGGCTATCTTGTATGAGTGATGGGACATAACGATCCATCAGATGCTGAGGTTTGTTCACAGGACTGTTATCCCAATACGGCAGGTCAGCTACGTTCATTTTGCATTTCAATTAACCTTTATATTCCCCAATAGGAAAATGTCACAGAATTACCTGCATAAGTATCAGGTACATAGTCTTTGACCTCTATGTATACAAAGAGAGCTGGCAGTGTCAAAGGCTGGTTCCTCTCATTCCTCAAACAGATGTAGTGATAGCCTGCAAAATAAGAAACAGCCAGTTCAGAGCATACACTCTTCCACAGGCATTTCCAATGTAATTGTGTTATGATGTGTTATTTATAGCGTGGCTCCAGCTGAGCCAGCAACCCTAGGGACTTCTGGTAGGGAGAGATTTACCTGGAGGGTTTCAGAGATAAGTATACAAGCAAGGGACTGTTAGAAAGGCATGTGACACTGCAGTTTAAAATAGTCTTTTCCCTTTATTTTCACATCTGTAAATAATGCTAAAAATTGTTGCTTACATAGTTTTTGATGCATTCTATTTTATTGCCTTTTGGCTGGATTTTTGGAGCTCTTATTTAATTTTCAAAAGGGACCCTTGTAACACTCGGGAATCTGAACAGACAGTAAAATTAAGACGTAATAGTCCACCCACAACACAATATCTAATTCGAAAAACAGACAGTGTCGCACTATATCTACAAAGTGTGTATGTGTATGGATCCTATGATGTGACTAACCTTAGAAATATATCTGAAAAATAATTTTCATACCATTTTGAAAGCTGGCTGTCTTGTAAGAGTGAGGGCACACAGTACAGTGCAGCTTAGTCAAGTTAACAGCGAGGAACCACAGATGGGTCAATCACAAACCCCCTCTCCCAGCCACCTACCACCACGTCCTGCACTTTCTCTTCTTCCCTCACATTCTTCTGACTTAATAGAGAGGCAGCTCGGCAAGCTCAACTCTGGAAAAAGCAACCTCAGAAACCGCAAAGAGTAGTCCCTCAATTTAGCTCTCCAAAATGCCTCACCATAAGTTCAGACATACTAATGCCAGTTTAAAGGCAGTGAGGGAAGGGCACAGGTAGAAATGGGAGGAAAGGATTTCCAGACCCAAACAACTCTTACAGCATTGTAGGGCTGAAAAGCTGCATCCTCTGCCTCACAAGTCGGTGCCTCTTGCACCATGGCTGATGTTGCTCTTCTAAGGCACGACTAAGGAGCTGCACATACGGGTAGTGTCAAGGTATCAGCCACCAGCAGGATGCACTTTTCCGGGGGGATTCCCCATTTGGGTGATGTGAACAACTCCCTCTCCAAGTAAAGGTTAAATCCTTGCTTTGGGTTTAAGGGTAATTGGGTGGATTTTTGTGATAGTATGATGTAGTTTTCAATAATGTCTCAGAAAAGAGAGAAATTACATATTACAAAGGCTCCTCAGTTCTTTCAAGCTCCTCCAGCAAATCTTCAGCAATTACACAAACTAAAATCAACATGCTGTTCTCCATCACATGGTGTAACCTTATCATTACTGGAGTCAAAAGGACAGAAGATAGGCCTGTGGGTAAAAGCTCTCGAATGTCCTTGCACGATTTAACACAGCGACCTTTGTTCTGAAAAGCACAAGCTTAAAAGCAGGTACACGATTCAGTGCTCTGCTGAATGGGCTCTGTGCTGCGTGAAGGGTGAGCTCCAAGAAAAGGAATCAGCCACGGTAAGTGTTCAATTTCACCAAAAGAGGGAAATCCCTCACATGCCCCTTTCTCCTCTCCAATCGCCTGTCCCCCTCTAGAGCTCAGCAGATCCTCCACGAGGCAACTATATCCATGAAGCCAGCAGAAGTCAGTGGAGAGTTTTCTGTCAGATTGATAAACTGAGCTGGCTCACAAAAATAAGGTGTAGAGATTGGCAGCGCTGGCACAAGAGAATGGCCAAGAGCAGGGTAGAGAGAAAGGAAGGGAAAGAGGAGTGACAACTGGTGAGGAAATCCTGGAGCAGTGGTGTGCCCAGCAGCCACCTCCCATGGCTGGCCTGTCTGCACTTGCAGCGATGGCACGCGACCCACAGCAGCGGAGACAAGAAACGTGTGGAGCTCATCTAAGGAGAGCCCTGACATCATCTGCAGCAAGAGAAGGGACTGCTTTATACATCACCCAAGATCAGGCCTCCAGGAATCACATGGACAACGACTGTTAGATACAGGGACATTGTGCTACTGCTGGGACTGGCTAAATAAGGTAGAGGGTAGATACAAACATTCCTCCTTTTCCAGCGTGAGTGGAGCTGGGAGCATGTTTATGGCCCATATGCTTGCCCTAATTTCGTTTCCTCCCCTCCCCTCACTGGAAAAGCTGGCACTGAAGTCAAACGTTTCCCTTGCTCAAAATGCCAATGTCACTGAATCTTTCTGGAACAAGATCTCTAACAAGCCTCTGGAAAATAAGGGCCGAGTTGCCGCACAAGACATTTTTTCAGTTAAGTGGCCACTAATTAAATTAGAAATAATTATATTATTTGGAAGAGACCAGTAATGATTTTTTTTTTTTTAATTTTCAGCAATAAAGATGAAAGTAATTTTGGATTGATTTAAAGGTTCTGCAGAGAGACAATGGCTTGCATAGAGGTCAGTCCTTGCACGCATGTAAAAACTGCATTAGAGAAACAAATTTTGCTTTCATTCCCAGACATCTCCCATTTTCACAAAGATGACATCAAAATTGGCTGTTGCTGCCCTCTTTCCTCTTAAAAGTGTACGATTGCACTTTTTAGCATAAACCTGTGAACATGCAGTTGATCTACTGGAGAAGAATAAGTGCCAACCATGCCTAATTCTATTTGTTTTCCTGGTTCATCGCAAATTTAAATTTCTGGTGAAATACGGTATTTTCCTTTTCAAACTTGAGATATCAAACTTGAGAAACTCAAATCCCCAGTTGCTATAAATCTGCAGAGTGGCTGCTGATTTACAGCACCGAGATTCTGGCTTGGTCTTTCTTTTCACTTCACAATGTCCACCCCTCAATGGAGAAAAAAAAGTGTACCTGGTCGAATTGCTGAGACTGGCAATATTCGGTGACCGATGAATTTCCCTCCTTCTTCATAGACCGCTAGCCTCAAACACGCCAGGGTAGGTAAAACAACCTGGAAGGCAATATTGATGCATTAACTTTCTGCTCTGAACGAAACAGCTCCTTCCAGACACAGGCGGTATAGCAGACAGAAAGTTCAACGTAGCAGATAGTAACGTCTACACATCCATAGGAAGGTCTTACCATGTAGGAGGTCAGGGTGTACGCACCTCTGTGTCAAAATAACCCTCAGAGAAACATTTTTCAAACAAGAAACTCGAGGTGGGACGTGTGTGTAGTATGTTGAGCCCAGCAATTTGACCCTACGTTTTCAATACGATACAAGGGACCACAGAGGCTCAACTCTTCCCACACTTGAACACCGCTCTGTTTTCTGCTTATTGCTCACAGCCGTACGTGGTTTTTTCTCCTTTGTGTTTGTGCCAGCGGGATTACTTACTTCTAAGAAAAGTCACCGATAGACTAATATTAGTATTGAAAACTCAAGAAGCCACTCAGCCTGTTCTGCAGAGTGTGAACGTGTGAATTACATGAACCATGTCAACTCTAGTGGAATTCTGCAGTGCTGCAGCATACTCACTGCCTGGGCTGAAGAGGTTTAATCAGGCAGGATGTTTACTGGCATTGGAAGCTTTCTTGGCACTACATAAGGAAGGAGGCCAAACAGCAAAAAAAGAAAGCAAGAAATTGGAAAAGGCTGCTAACTACCCTACTAAGATAGGAATCTTTACTATTACTTTAAAAAAAACCGTATAGCATAATTCATCTCATTTTCTTACTTAATGCAAATATCTTACAAATACACATATTTTTAACCTGGGCACAGATACACATTTTTTCAGAGCATATACTAAAATCTCTAGACAATGAAGAAAAAAAAAAAAAAAAGCAACAATCCAAAATGAAGAGTTTCACTAATTTATTTTCAGCGTTACTAAAAATAGTAATCTAAGCTTCGCTGAGCACAGAGGCAGTCAGGCACGATCGCTGACTAAATAGAGAAATGAAGTACACTAATTAGAAGTTCATTACAGAAGAAAAATGCTAGTGATGTTTCCAAACTTAAGCTCTGGCAGGCTGCCACGGGAAAGTCATTCAGAAGGCCAAATAGTCAGGGAAAAAGGCTGTACTCCCTAGAAAGCAGGGCTCAGTATCAGTTGTATAACATCTCTGTGAACTACACTTGCTGAAAGAAATATGAAAGAAATTGTTTTACAAACACCTGAAGTGGGGATCCACTTATCCACGGTGCCCAATAAGCAGAACCCAGAGGTTCTGTTAAAAAACTGGCTGCAAGTATATTGCGAAGCACAGTAAGAAATTCATGTTACGCAGTCCTAAAACACGCTCAGTATTTTCTGCTCCCTCAAAGTTTAGACAATTGGGTCCGAGTAATATTGTTCAAAGTGTGTGAGCAAGGAGCCTACGTCTCACTTCAAGTGGATGGGATTTCTGCGGTTTCCTCACCTAGGTTGTATTTATATAGCACGATCTTGTGCTAAGCAGAGGTAACAGAGAGCTTTGAATGTGCTAGCTTGGACAGCCAGATTGTTACAGCCGGGTTCGCGTCGCCTTGCTGGCAGGAGGGCTGTTCAGCCACGGCAAAACGCCACGGTAATTCAGCTACACTGCTGCTGGCATCTGCGCTTGCTCGTGCCACGCCGAGGAGTCTACCACCACGGCTGCTGCTTCCAGCTGCGTCAGTGAAACAATCAAGGTGGCTTTAAGCCCATTTATTTTAGTAGGACTTCAATTGACTAGAGTAGGAAAACTACACCAAAAGCAGTTAACAATAAATAGTTCCAAGAATCTTTTTCTTCTTTCTAACAAATGCCGAGTTTCAGTAAACCACAGCATTACCCTCCCACACAGCGATAAAACGAGCACATTTGGGAAGCAAGCGTTACACGGACCTTCTTAAACACTATGGTTTCATCTTCCCAGACGGGATTAACTGCATTGCCTTGAGAGGTCTTGGTCTTCAAAGCTTTTCTTCTTGTATCCACAGGCAGGCCAAACATGTCCACTTCTACATACGTACCGACTTTTTTATCGGAAAGAAACTGACCTGAAATTATCTAAAACCAAAACAAAGGAGAGTCATTAGAGATCGTTTTGGTGGATTAGGAAATGAGTGACTGAAATGCAGATGGATAGTTCATTAATGATCAGCGAGTATGCATTTAAAATAAAGCCAAAACCACAATAAATGAAAAAAATCCCACTGTTTAATATTGCAGACACAGAAAAACAACTTGTGAGGCCTTATTTCCTGTGACCCTGTGGTCCCGAATTCCCCCGTGAGCGATAATGTGGCTGAGATCATGTTGCTGCCCTTGCCTCAGCTGGAATACTTGTCTGGATCTCATTCCTCAAGCTGGCTGCCTCTTTCCGCAACACAGTGTCTTTGAGAACTCACATTTCTATCCACTTTCAACAACAGGTTCAAAAAATGCTGGAAGAAGAGAGCTATAAGCAGCAGAGAAACTACATATGCTTTTAACTGTGAGGGAGAAAACAAGCTAAAAATACAGTATTTTAATAAAGGCTCTTCGGGGCGGATAAGGAGTTTTGCTATGAGAAAAGCACAAGTATAAAATAACTGTTCTTTTCTAGTTCTTATTTTTAACAGGAAACACATCTCTCAGCTTTAAAAAATTAAAGAAAGGTCAGCAATTACTTCAGAAAATGGAAGAGGCAGAGGAATATGTAGCAGTGTCACCGTACCTTAACAAATTCAGGCTTGCCTAAAGCAAATCTTAATCTGTTCTCAGCTGTATCCTGTCTGGGCACTGACACAACCAGCGCAGTCCTCCCCAGCAGACTTCTAACAGCTGTCTCATGCCTCCTGATGCTCCTTCCTGTTAAAAACGCTCCGCATCTCCTAACAGCTATTGAATGACTTCCACCTCCATTTAGTAAAATTGCAGGAGAAAGTGCCTCTAAGCCCACGGGAGGAACCGAAAGCTTCCGTGAAGACGGGTCACCACGAAAGGTCATTCCCACAGAGACACCTTTTTTTACCATGCATGTCATGAGATTATTACTTTATTCATATCCCTCCCAGCGCTGCTTTGCTACACTTGTGTCTGCAGCCTGAAAGGAAATACTTGTTCTCCCTCAATGAAAACAGGAGGGTATCTTGCAGGTGGATTCTACAATACGGATGTTGTTCTAATGGATAAGTCCATTAAAGGAATAACAGGATTTCAGAAAGGTTCTGTTTTTATAACTAGACATATACCAAGTATAAATTTGCGATCCTGTCACGGCCAATGCAATCCATCCCTCTAAACATTCTTACAAGTAGTTTTCAATTTGCAGATTCCTGGCGGTCCTTGAACTTCATTAGAGGTCCTTATAAAGGAGCGAAGAAAAGCAAGTTGGCAACGAATTGCAGCTGACATTTATGGTTCCGTATAAAAGAACTTACAGGGAACCAGAACATTTATTTATACTAAACGCAATACTGTTCTAGCGATTCCAGTGCAACCTACCATTTAATGTGTGCTTTACATTCAGGTCTTTGTTACTAAAACCACAGCCAAACTACTCTTAAATCCCTTCACTTCCCAATTACTTCCATGAAGAGAATACTTACAATAAAAATATATTTATTCATCCTACAATATAAAATGTGAGGCAGAAGGTCCTCTGCAATTTCAAAATGAAATGTCACTCCATGAAATGAAATGCATTTTATTTTCTGGACTTGGTATGGCCATTTGCTAGGCCACTGCACCACAGCAGTATGCCTATGCTCTGCCACTGGCAGGAGAGCACTTTCCCCAGCCGCGTACGTACCTTGACAGACAAGGTGTTAGCTACTATTCCATCCACTATACTCTCAGTAAATGGGTCAAAGTGTTTGTCTGGTCTTCTCATGAATTCTGGCTTTAACCTGTATCCGCTTTTGCCATTGTACTCATACATTCCCATGTTTATTTGCATAGACAAATCTAGGTATTAAAAATATTGGTAAGAGTAACAGTCTGGTTAGAGAACAATTTTAAAAAAGCAATAAAACAATACTATTTATTGTAATTTCAAACCGCCTGTAATGTAAACAGCTATTTATGGCACACTGGTGCTTGTTAAAGGAGGTTTCAGATGTGATCACAGCTACTCCCTTGGATTCTTTTGACAAGAAAAAGGTATGTGTAAGGCACCTTTCAGAGACTACTCAATAGATGACATTTTCACATTTTAAAAGAAGCCTTGAATCTTAGGTTTCGAGTCCCTCAGTGTTGTACTGTTGTACCTGACCCAGCAGGGTATTTATGTTTCTTAACTCCTTCTAAAATCAGAAACTGGGGGCCCAATACTTGGTTGAAACTGGCCCAAAGAGGTTTTTATTACTCTGCAGAATCCCAGCCTGCATAGGGTTTTGCTTTCCACGGAAAGGCGCTGTACACACGGGCACAACTGGAAAGGAAAAAGGGAATGAGAGGATGGTACCATGTGCCCAGAGGCAGAACATGGCCAGGATACATCCAGGATGCAGTAGATGGAAATATTTATATGTCTCAAAACAGACACAGATTTGGAAGACAACACATTCTATTTCAAAAGTGACTTGCGCATCTAGGAGCCCAAACGTCCGTGTTTCCTAAGCACTCACTTTTAAAGTGGAATTTGCTGTCCAAGTCCCTTATTTCTTGATATACTGACATTTTTGAAGACACAGGAAAAACCTCCCTGCTAGATCTGAAATGCTGCTCAGTGGTTACCACTTAAAAATTATGACAATATGGAGGGCATTATGTATGTGTACAGTAGCTACAGCATGGCAATTATGAATATTCCTAATTAAAGAAATAAACTGTGTTAAAAATGTAAATTAACCGCTCTGCGGTATCATTCAATCACTAGGCACCTTCCGATGCATTATGCCGTTCCTACCTATGAATCAAAAACTGTATCAGAGAAGTGGAAAGGTATCGGTTACAAAACCCAGAGACCACCATAACTTACCTACAGTTTGGAAGTTAAGAGCAACCATTTGGCAGCCGGCATTCCAGAAGACTTGTGGCATGTAGTTTGAAGAATCTACACGTGTTCCCTTCGGGTAAATTCGGCTTAGCTGCATTTTGTTGTATCTAAACGGTGAGTAGTTAAGACAAAAATCACTTTGCAGAGACGTGCAACCACAATATTTAAATGCAGGTGATCTTTAGAGAATGGCAGTAGGTTTCTTATTGGATTTCTGCAACCATAATGCTTTCAGGCATCCACAATTTGGTAGGAGTTATGATAAATACGGGGTAATTAAAGGTGCTGTTTGTTCCTATATAGAGTACTCAACCAAGGAAATAGCACAGACACATGCATTAAGAAGGTAGCATTCAAAAAATTCCATTTATCATTACCGTTACTAATTTGGGATTTTCCTAAGATTGCATTTATAGAAGCCAAATAGCTGTAAAACAGTGAATCTTCCTCTGGTGGGATGAGAGGTGCTCTGTTAAAAAGTAAATGCTCTTCTGGAATAATCATTCGAATTGGTCTCTACATACAGACAGAAATGATGAGTGTGCACTTCTTGTAGTTGACTCTACAAACCTCAGAGATGAGAACATGCTGCGGGTTATCTGTGGAAATAGCTTTCCATTAATCTTCTTTAAGGCACTGTTTTAGCTTGACCATTCATTCTCAACTGCAGGCGTGATGAGAGACATTGAGAAACATCAAAAGGTCCAAACAGAATGCTGTTAGCTTTTCTTTAAAAGTTATAAAAAAAAACTCCAAAGGGGAAAAAAAAAAAATAATTGCTTGGCGACAAAACAGCTCAGTGCTCTTGGAACTAGAGGTATGATGGGAAAGCAAGTTAGCGAGTATTCTCAATATGATGTTGCAAAAAGCCAAGCCAGCCACACTTTGAGAATCTGCTCACCATAACTCATACCACCTCATTCGGGGTGATAAATTTAACAATGAGAAGACAAAGTATCAAGTCTTCAATATGTAGTTTATGCCTGTTCCCTCTAGTCCTAGCCCACAGCACAAGGACTCATGCCAACTTTTAAAGTAGCTCATCAGAGCTCAGGCCAATTAATTCATCTAGGAAGACAGTCAAATCTACAGATTTCATTTGAGCTCCCTATTTCCCCAGCTCCTGCCTCCAAATTTCAATAAAGCCCTGTAACAGATCTCAGATATAGAAAGGCCAAGAAAGCAGCTTTCCGAAAGTCAAGGATACTCCACAAATTCCACAGGAGACTTCGTAAGTTGCTCAAGCCCTTTGGTTTCCACAAAGGAAGACATTTCAAAACTTTTGTTGCGTTCTGAAAGTTTAAAGGGGAAATGAAAACAGTGGCACATTAGAGCAGGAAATCATATGTGATACATGAGCTGCAAACAACTGGTTTAGTCTCAGTCCCCTTATCCCAGCTCATTTCACCTTGATCTCTAAGAATTTGCATACACAATGGTTTGCTGACAGCAGTAAGCTCACTCTGCATATACTCAAGTGCTCCATCCGAGCTCAAATTAGCACTACCCAAATTAAGGGCATTTGTACTGCCTGAGATGGCTGCTGTTCCAGCTGCAGGCAACAGAAATCCAGCGCACAGGCAGAAATCTCTCATGGTTGCTTGCAAAATACCATGTTGATATGTTTGAGAGGTAGAGCCCAAAGCCCAGAGGTGATGTAAAGGTATTGTAGCAGCTTTTGCGGGGAACACAGGGGGCCCTGCTGAATCTCTAGATTGTCTTTGCAGGCAGATGCAAGGGCTCTGAGCCAATCTGAAGCTATAATAACTAATGTCCGTAACAGATTAAACTAAGCAGTGTGCTAGCTGTGCCTACAGCAGTTCTCGTTATCTTCGGTATGTTAGAGTAAGGTCACATCTGTCTCAAACCGTCACGGAACCATTGCTGTCTAATGAAGCCTGAAGGTACGCTCCTGTGTCCCAGCAGGTCTTCAGGCCTAACCCTGGACTGATAGGGAGCTTCTACGACCTCTTCAATTTGGTCAGACTTTCTGACTTGACAGCAGTGAAAAGCTCCTCTGAAGCTTGTAACTCAGTGGGACTAAAGATTAATTATCATTAAAGATTTGTTACTCACCTTTGCCTGAGGAGTGCACAGCCTTTCAACGTACCTGTGCAACATGCTGTAGCAGAGAGCCTAAGTCAAGACCCTTCTAGCTTCAGTATTTTTTCCTTTACACTTTTGTACAGAAGGTAAGGATTGCTGCCAAATAACAGCTTCCCATTTCATCACAATCAGCTGCGCAGATTGCCTAGAAGGGGCCACAGCGCTGGGAAGTCATATCCATTACATATCTTGGCACTGCTCTCTTCAAAAATGAGGGAAACAATGCCTATGTTGCATCATGAACTCTCTGGCCTCACCACTTTATTGAAAGCAAACAGTAAGGCAGAGAAAAGGCTTGCCCTCATCCAGTTTTAGAAGTAATTGGGCTGCAGTTATCCAGGGACAGCCAGGAGGCCAGCCTGGCCGGCTCCTTGAAGTCAAACTGCGAAGCCGCAGGAGATGGGTAAAACTGCACAAAAGCACTTGTCTTGCAGAGAGAAGCAGGACAGAAACAGGTGGGCACGTTCCTTACAGGAAGCCAAAAAGGAAGCAGCGGATCCAAAGAAGTAAGGAGCTAGATTGGGCCAATGTGAGAGGAAAATGTGCTGCCAGCCTGCGACCACAAACTATTCGCAGCGTATGGTGAAAGGTCATAGGGTGACCATGGTGTTCCAAAAGGGATTCTCTCCCTCCAGGAGAGCTGGGACTCGGACTTTATTGTGGTCCCCATTTCTAATTAGCCACCATCACGCTGTTGCCATCATTCACAGCTGTTATCTCCTAATGGCAAAAGATCCCTGCCATTCCCTGAAGGCTGCTCTCTTACCACTCCTCTTCCTTTTCAACGAGCAATAGCCTCTCTTTCTCCAGACTCTCTTCCAGCCAGCTTACTTCCATCTCAGCTCCTTTTAAAGGCACCGAGATTGTTCTTACTCCATCCTTCCCCCTTACTAATGCAACATACATATATAGTGGCTTTATTCTATTTAGATTATAGGTGCTAGAATATGTTGTAGTAATATACTGTATCTCACAGCTTTATCTTAAAGCAGAGCATCCGCAGGAAACCAGAACTGGTAGCTGTTAAATGACTTGGGGGCTTAATCAAACTCCTAATTAAAATATGAACAATTATTTCCTTGTAGCATCTGCAGAGGATTAAGAAACCTGCCCTTTGAAGAAAAGACTGTGCAGGAGACACATTGCTCTGTTGTGATACATTACACTGTGCTATCTTATCAGGAGGAAGTCACTATGGAGCGGACAAACAACTTGTTGAAAAACTGCCTGAAAAATCGGAAAAAATACAGTTACAGCTATTTTCTGTCAAAGAGAGGGAACATATCTGGTGAGGGCAATCAGGAGACTGATACAGATCCAGTGCTCTTCAATATTTCTGTTAACAAGTTGGATGCAAGACCAGAAAATGCACTTCTAAAATGTATGAATGACAGAAGCAGTGAGGTACTGTTATCACCCTGGGGGCCAGGATCACAAATCAAAGCAAATTTCTGAATTAGAAAGCGTTAAATTAGAAAAATGTCGTAACACTGAAATGATGAAACTGTATAAAAGACAAGTATGGAGCTCTACACTTAGAGAAATGAAGTCAGGTGAACAAAAATAAAATCTGGGCAACAACTGGACAGGCAGCAAATTAAAAAACAATCCTCACCTAACTCCTCTTTTATTCAGCTCATCTTTGCTGAATTTAGTGAAGGTCCAGCAGTGAGTGCAGGCCAGGACTGAGACCAGAGCCCACAAATCATGCCAAAGTGCCCACCGCTTTAGCCAGGCAGCAACATTTCCCACGTAAGGCCACTGCTTTAACAAACTGGCCACATTTACCACATAATGATCTTTTTCAACACAAAAGCCAGAAATATTAATTCCTCAATGATATGAGTTCACAGAAGCCGTAAGATTGATCAGAGGTCACATCAAGGCTTAGGATAAAAAATCTTGACACCCGCAGTTCTTTACAAAAGACAAAACTCGGCAAGGCACAGGCATATGAACAGCAGAAATCTACGCAAGACAATTTTCTAACAGCTGCATCAGCTTGTCCTGCCAGGATTCACATGGCTTCCTTTCCAGAAGGAATACCTTCTTCCCACTGTGTTCTTGTAATTCTCATTAGAGTTAGAAGAGATTATAAACATCCAAAGGGACACCACTGCAGGGAACAAGCACAGTTCTCTGCATGATTTTGTGAATGCTTGTGTGTATGTCCGTATAAATACCCACATATAAATGAAGGGTACATAATTTCTTGTGTGTTTATTATTCATTATGAGTAAATGCAAAATCTTGTTCGCAGATATAGACTTAGGCGCCAATTACCTGTCCTCTGCCAAGGCCTCCACAAAAATCCATAATAAATTAAAATGCTATATATTTCTTTAACTAAAAAGCTCCAAGAGCATATTGCTACCTGTCAAAACAAAGTGAAAAAGGGCAGGCAAACAGTAGGGGGTTCTGCACCAAGAAAGGAAAAGATGCTGCAGTGTTTACTGAGGATGCCACTGAGGGCATTCCTAGCAAGGCATCTTCTGTAAAAGCCAGCAGGGCATGAAATTATGGCCTTTTCGATACAATACATAGAGCTAGGAACGAGTGAATTTGCATATGGGGAAGGGCAGACTCTGCTTACACCGATGACTCCTCTACAAAAGCAGCTGAACTATAAAGCACTTGCTCAATCCAAAGGGATATTTATGACCACCTTTCTCAAACTGCTTAAGTTAATCTGCAGTCACGGACAACAAAGACAATGCAAGTACAACATTTTCAAAAATGTTTTTGAAATAGCAGCATGTTTACTGTTGATGAAGTTTGATATTTTGACTAATGCAGGTTTCAAAATAAATATGGATTGATTTGGCTGGATACCAAGGGAACATTTTCTGTCCGTGTGCCTGTATCTAACTGAGAGGAAGCCAAGCAGCATTTCTCCAAACTTTCTTCAAAAGACTTGCTAGGTAATTTCCAGTATAAGATGTTGCTCATGCCTAGCTTACTCACTCTTTGATACTTCAAACGACTCAAACTTCACAGGCTGAATGTAGTTCACCAGGTTAGACATCTCTTCCGTGGCCATGGCTTCGCTTCCAGCAGTACCCTACGACAGAGAAGGGAAAATGCTGCAGTTTTGATGTGTCTGTGGTGGCCATCAGAGGCCACAAATACCAAAAGCCCAGTTTTCTATCAAACATGACATCTTTCACTGATCCTGGCTTAGGGAAGTCAATGCCTCACACAGGGAGCTTCATGTGATAAAGAAGAAAATCTATTATAAACTTTAAATGTTTAATTAAACTGCCTCTGTATTCGTTCTTTCTATGTAGCTCCTAGGGAAAGGACTGCATTACCTTTACACATGCATCGTGCTGAGCACATTTATCAGTACTGTTGGATAAATAATAAATATAGCTCTAAGTTTTCAGCGTCAAGTTTTTCTTCCAACAATGTCAGATACACCACAAGCAGTTGTTTAAAACAGCTCAGCTGTGGGGCTATCAATTCTTATTCTTCAGTAAAGGAAAATATAAAGAAACAAAGCAAAGATGTGCTTCCCAATCAATTAACAACCAACTTCAGAAAGTTGGTGGTGTGTTTCCCAGTGCTCTGCCTCTCTTTCTCCACTAGATGGTAGTCCCATTCCTACAAACACAAGTCAACCCGCAACTGCTGGACCTGACCCATCACCATAAAGCATATGTACACCCTTACTTCATCCATGGACGACTTCTTACAATCATCATCATAGTCATCATCATCATCGCTCTCAATCTCTGCTTCTCCTGAAAGTTTTAAGCAGAAGATAATTATTGGCTGAACCAATAGTTATAAATATCAACAGTAAATACAGGAAAGATGTTCAAGCAGCACTGCTTAAAGGAGACTACATTATACATGCGCTTTTTGTCACTACAAAAATCAAACACACTGTCTCAAGGGATTCATCCATTCTCAGCATTGATAAGTTCTTATTGTCCAAGGAAACCAAAGCTCTTCCTCTGTAGTTGCTGGAGGCTCAGAGTTTGGAAATGCCGGGCTAAGTACCAGCACTGAGAAAAGAGCGTCGTGGCGTGTGTAGCGTGCACAGTGTTTGGGTACGGTACCACAAACTACTCTGAAGAGATATTCCCATGGTTGTGGCACGGCCCTGGGGTTTGGGAGATGCGAGGTCAAACCTCCGAGCGAATGCCTTCCCCTGTTGCGGGAAGCTCCCACAGAACAGCCTGCCCATGGCGAAGAAACCACGCATGAGAATTGATGAGATTCTCGTGTGCTGTGGTTATCAAGGACCGTGCAGCAAAATCCATCTGTTCTGGATGTACTGCGGAACGTGTACTGAGGTTGCGCGGCTGGGAGGATCCGGCAGAGGAGCCTAACTCCAACAGCTTGACTCCAGTTCCCTTCAGAGGCTGCTCTGGTGTGCCTGGTGGCAAAGCTCAAACGCGCCGGCTGAGGGCACTGCAAATCAAATAATGTCAGCAAGATGCATAAGGCTCATCCTTTCCCTGAAAATGGAGTAAATGGGATCAAATAAAACACATTTTATGCCTCACTCCCAATTGCAGTGTACTCATCAAATGCCTACGGGCAAGAAACAGATTCTTTATTGTTAATTAGCGAATGCCTCCCCTCCTCTCCAAAATGTTTTGTTTTGGTTGCACCAGAAATTAAACCACTACGGAATATCAAGCTTATCCTTCTCTTTAATAACTCCTCCAGTGGATCTGGCTGTCAAAGTAGACACTGTGTACCTTTAGACGACTCTGGAAAAGAAGGTTTAACTCATACCGCAGTCATCTATCCACACCTGTAAGACCGACAACTCTCCCTAAAGATTTTATTCCACAAACCTTTCAGCTTTCTTCAGCAGTGGCAATTTCATTTTTGGCAGCACAAAAATCTAACCACTGTGCATCATTCCCAGTCTCTCCAGAGAATGGTAATTCAGTCCCAGTTCCTCCTCTCAATGCAGGGACCAATCCAAAGCCCACGGAGTCAATAAAGAAACTCCCCTTTGTTCCAGCGGGCCTCTCCTGAACATGGGCAGCACATAGGATTTGAGTAATGAGTGTGCCTTTCACAACCGAATGATGACTACCCAGGCTGCGTTTCCTTCCAGATGCAGATGTTGAAATGTCAGGCTTTTACTCATGAACACATTTCTTCCCGAACATTTCATTGAAGAAAATAACACGATTGCTCAACAGGCTCAAGGGAGGGTTCAGGGAACCTCAACACATTGTGAAGAGCCAGCCGAGCTCTGGCAGGATTTGCAGTGACAGTCTTTGGATAGGATGCTCTCAATTGATTTAACCAGACTGGCAAAATAACACTTTGCATAGTCCACAAAATGGGGGACATGGGCAGACTTCACCCAACTTGCAGTGCTGAGATACCAGGTAGGTGATAGCTCGTTCTTGCTAGAAGTGCCCAGGGAGGAAAGTATGCAACAGGTTATTCATTTATTTAAAAATATTTAACAGGAAAACTCCCAAGGAGATCAGATCTCATATTCAAGTTCTGCATCAGACAGCAAAACCAGGACAAATAACGCGCAGGACTGCAAACACAGAATAAAAATCAGTAAGTGTTTTAGAAAGTATGACATCTGCATTGCCTTTCACCCAGCAGCATGGTCCTACGCTCAAACCCCACCTTCTTTTCCCGTTATGCTGCTGGGACACAAAATCAGAGCAAGCCTTGGCCAGCCTGAGGAGAAGTCTGCGTGCTGCGGATGACTGCATGCTCACCCTCCCACAGTGGTGGTGGGACCAGCCCCATGCCATCGTTCCCATCCCTTCCCAGGAGGGCAGAGACACTGCGTGTCATAAACGCACGTGGGCTGGGATATGCAGCTGTGCTGCGGGTCGAGTCCAGTATGTATGTGCGAGCTTGTCTAGGGACAACTAGTTGCAATGACATTAATTATTACTTGCATTTAGATGGGACTACAAACCCATGCCGGGACCTCTCCATGCCTGCTCCATGCCCACTCCAAAGGCTTGCCAAATTTTAGTACAAGACAAGAGCCTGCCCACGGACAGAGGCAGACAGAAGAATATCAGGAAATAAAAAGATGTTGCTCTCTACCACAATAGGCAAGTTATAACAGAGAGAGCGTCAACCACTCATAGGGCAGAAGGGCACATGGAAATTCTCTGGAGTCATGGGGTAGTTTCAAGGATGTTTTAAGGAACCATCCGTACTGAGTGGGGAAGGCATACACATGCTCACTGGGCAATGGAGTAAGTGGACAAAGGAGGCTGAATCCCAACGGATGGGCAGAGGGGTTCAACGTAGGAACACCAAATGGAGAACTATCAGCAGAGGAAAGCTGGGAATGACAATCCAAATCCCTGTTACCAAGGGTTGAGGAAGCAGAGTGCTAAATATTATCCGTTCTCCCCATGCCTCAGCTCCGTGACGGGTATTGAGAGCCTAATAAAATGAAGGGTTATACATTGTGTGAAATTCAGAGGAACTGGGTAATCTGCTGTCTCAGGCCCTTCAAAAATAACAGCCAGAATGGATTATAAACATGGTACTTGCTGGTGCAGCTTGTTGGCTCTGTAACGTTCAGGCAGCCACCAGCATCTTGGAGGGGGAAATCCCCTTTTGTTTTTTTCCACAGGCTGTGCCATCAGCACTTGCTGATTTTCAGAAAGGAAAAAAATGAACTTTATTCATTTTGCTAAAACATTTTACTTTGTAATGGTGGGCCACAGCCTCAGCTAGCATGCAGCAGCAAGGTGCCAATGCATTTACATACACTGTGCCTAAAACTTTTTATCCAGTTCTCTATTTAGTCATGGAGAATAATGGAGATTATTCTACCCTCTCTCTTTCTTCCTGCGACTCCCTCCTTGCAGCACCTACTACTCTGACAAAAATGCCATCCTACCAGTGAGAACTTAACAATTTGCTCAAAAATTTAAATACTGATCGATTAGCAAGTTTTGCTTCCTCTCGGTACAGGCCTGCTTTCAGTGCAATGAATGTACCTGAAGAACCGCCAATGTTCTGTTTGCAGTGTTAGCTAACTTGGAAAATCTTACTTACCTACTTCCACTCACCGTGCTAAAACAGTCAGGTCTAAGATGCTTGTTTACCAAAACGACAATCTATCTCACAAGTGTTTTCTCAGAAGTTCTTTTTCTGCCTTGCCAGCTTTGCTGGACCTTTAGGGAACGCTTTTTCCGCTGACAGATATCACACCCTACTGAAGTTACTTTTTCCATCAGTTTCATGGACATCTTGCAAGCCATTCTGCAAAGGTAATTTCAGAACTGTTTTCTTAATTATAGCCACTATATTACCACCACCTAGCTTTCCTATGGTATGTTTAATAAACATAGCAAAAGAGTGGTTTATTTGTATTTAAATCTGACCTCAAGCAGTGCATGACACAGTGAAGCTTGCTATCAACTGAAGTACGAATCTCCATGGTTTTTACACTGCTCTGAAAAATCTCATTTAAAATCTCAGGAAGGCTAAATCAGCACCACTTTCTCCTGGAGATCAGCAGTAATTCTGACAGGAGCAATACAATAGAGTCACTTGAATAATATGCCCAACTTGCTAAATGCAAAGATTATATTAAGGTTGGAGAACTGAAACACTTCATATTAAGAAATGTTAAGGATTAGGCTTCCTTTAGTAAATCTTTAATTGCATTACTCTCTTCATGCTCCAAAGAAATTGGTACTGGGTATGGAGGAGCATACTGGTTGCAGTGCTCCAGCATTACACGTTACCGATACCGAGATGCCCATGAGGAACGAGGCAGTGACTGTCGAGCACTGCCCCATGGAAACACACTCTCCGCTGGCTCTTGCCACAGCGGTCTTATAACATGGTGAATAATTTTTCTTTTTTTAAATGTTCACAGACAGAAATCTGGCATCTGATTTACAGAAACGCTGCCTGCTCATAACTGTAAGCTGTAGCTGAAATCTCTGGAGCTGTGCTCTGAATACTTAAAAATTCAAGGTATTCTTGAAAAATCAGATGCTGGATGTTCCTTGTCAGTCACCCCTAAACTGTTCTTAAGCTCTCTCAGACTTGTCTGTCCTTAGATAAAATTGGCTTAATATTATTTCGCTTCCCACAGGTATTGTTCAGATAAATTCACTGCTGTTTGTCAAATGCTCGTATGCAGCCTGGATACCCCCACAGAAATTCACTGCAAGATGAGGATGCTAAATCTAGGATCAAGTATGGAATGACAGAGAGAGAAAAAACATTGACTAATTGCATTCTCCAAAAGAGGCACAGGTCCTAAAGGAGAAACAATGTCTGACAGTAGGATTACAAGTAATGTATTTTGGCAGACACGGATGAACCACATCAATTTTGCCATCTCAATTCTAGCAGTTTCTAATTTTTAAATGTTCATCTTCACCATCTACAGTTAACACAGATTGTTACGGAGGCAAAACAGACACAATACTCACAGCTAATTTTTAAAATTACACGTCCTGTTATGGGACTGCCCCCCCTGCCTTGCATCATCATCAACATCTAGATTCACAGTCCAGGTCTTTCCCTATAAAAGCTCATGAACAGGCTCCTGAAGGCCAAAGCCGTTACCCTCGATGCAGATCAGGCACTGGGAAGAAATCACGTAGCAAAAGTCATATACTTTGCCACTGGGGTCTCACTATGTGCTGGTAACAAAAATGTAGAGTTAGGAAGCCAGGGTTGATTTAAGTGTTCAAAAGGAGTCAGTTGGATACGCACACTTATTTTTCTGTTGCCTGGGATTTGTCTAAAGCAAATAAAGAAAACAGTATTAAATCCTTCCTGACACCAGGATGAATCTTCCTTTGAAACCCAAGCCCTACTCCAAAGCATGCCCTTTTTAAAGTTTCTTAATGCATTAGTTGAAAAATCTATCATTTCTTCTCATAGGATAAACAAATTGTTAGCCACAAATACAGCAGGATTTATCTTGTTTTCAGCTCAACTAATCAGAGTTTAGAAAAAAATTACAAACAATGGAAAAAAGTTCTTTATTGGCAAATGGTAATGAACTTATATTCCAGGAGAGTGTTCAATTTGCTCTCTAAGCATTCTACCACTGGGGCATAAATGTCTACGCTTTTAGCAATCCGAAATCTCAGTCTTAATATAAAGAAGAAATCCTAATGCAGGGAACAGTGGGCTGGGAATCAGGATATACAGATTTTGTTGTTTGTCCTGCTGCTAATCTGCTCCTGGGGTTTACAGCAAATCCTTGTTTCGTCTTTTTCTTTGCACTTCTCTTTATCTTTTCTAGTTAAGTTTTCAGCTCTTCAGGACAAGGACTATCTCTTCCTAATTTTTGCATACCTACACTCATACTGGTCCCCTGAAGATCACATAGGCATTACCAGAATACACACATTATATTGTAGTAACTTTTCTACTTCACTTCCGATTTTAAAAATTCTGCTAATAACAAACAAGTTAAATGCAATACACTGCTTTCCATTGGCTACACTTCCTGTAATTCTGGATGGTAATCAATATTTGTTTGCAGTATTATTTTTCCTGTTTCCACCTCTGGAACAGAAGAACATCTTATAGCACTTTGCATAGAGGTCTGTGGGTTGACCAAGACAACAGTGGGTCGACCCTTGCCTGCCTGAGGAACAGATATGTCACCCCCAGTTACCCTAAACCTGAAGACGCTGCAGAGTTATAGCTGTAATTAAGCATTTGTGGTTTAGGGAGAAATAAACTTGTAGATTCAATTCATACCTGCTCCCGGGGAGGAAGGTTCAAACGTACTAGATGTATCACTGCAGGTGTTGGAAGCTTGTTCCGAGAGCTTCTTTTTTGCACTTCCATCGGCAGACTTATGTGACTTCTTTTTATTCTTAACCAGAATTTTGTACATTAAATCCATAGGGCTTGGAAGAGGAACCCCAGGTTCAAGCTTGCAGAAAAAGGCAGAGAAATTTGTTACAACAACAAAAGAAATGAGCTTGTGGCATTTTCTTGGGGCCCACACGGTGCAAGATAATTTTGTAACCTCTATAAGCCCTGTTCAAATGAAGTATATTTTGCAAAAGAGGTAACCTCGACGTTAAGGGAAACGGGGCTTCTGAGGGCACTTAAGAAGAAAAGAAAAATGCTTTATGAAACGTCTACAGTAATAACTGAAATAAGTATTAGTTCAAATAGGAAAGCCTACATTATAAAACGGCAGCTATGAGAAACAATTGCATTTAGAAGATTACAATTCACCGTATCAGAACAATCTCTGCATCAGAAATTATATGCCTAAATCAGCAACAGCTCACGTTGTTTAACCCCCTCCTTTCGACGCTGCTTTGAAAGGCGGTATATGAAGAATGACAAGGGACTGAAACACTTACATACAAATTCGCATAATATTTGTGATCTGATAAATACCAAACCGTATTACCGGGTATTTTTCCAATGGATCCATGAGCAGTGCATCTCCAAATATTAATCTGCAGTATTCTGCCATTTTTGCCTGTTGTTTAGGGCTAAAGGGGAGGAAAAAAAAAATAATTGAGTCCTACTAATGCTACAGAGTGATAGCAGCAGTAATAGGAATATCTAATATCCCTAAACTAGACACAATTTCCTGATCCAATTGCTGTCAATTTTTCAGAAAGACCTAGATATATCATGCAATTATCCCGATTCCTCTGATAGAGCTTATCAGAAGGATCATACATGAAGTAAAGGCACTAGTCAATTGAATAATAGTGAAATGGAACTTTTAACATTGAGGTATGTTCTCCCATGCACTTAGAAGAAAATAAAAAAATCAGTCTGATATTTGTTACCTTTAAGGAAAGAACCGTTACATGAATTTGCCTCTTTCAGGTAACTTTTTATTGAAAGTTTAAGCATTTTCTTCCTTGTGTTACTTTATACACATGCCAGGCATTCTTCTCACCCCTGCCCCCAGAACCCCACCTGGATTTCATTCTCTTTTTGTCACCCCTAACCTAAGGCGGCAACCCCACCCCCGTTAGGCAGAACGCAGCCTCCTGTGCACGTCTCTGCTAAACCACCTCAGCCATGGGTACCTCCCGCCTCCCTCGGCCTGTCGAGGGGCTCAGCCGTGCAGGAGAAGGGGCAGAAGACATAACGTGGATCTCAAAACCAGCAAAACTGCATCGGCTATCGGCACTTGCAGCGTGACAGCCCCTCCGGCCACAGCTCTGCCCCATCCACGGCGAAGCACCGACCCCTCCGCAGACCTCCTGGGCTGGGTTTGCACCACAAGCTCACTCTGAAGTGTTTCCCCCGACGACTCCTTGCTGGCAGAAGTCATAGCGTGGATGTAATTGTGCTACTGCTAAGCAGTATTATGTCAATTTGGAGAATTGCTGTAATAACAGCTGGTATAACTGCATTTTATATTCATGTAATTACATACTGCATGCATGTTACGTGTATATAACTGGCACCAACACATCCGGACAGCCTTCTTAGAGGGGATCGAGGTGTAACAACAAGCTGCTAGATAGAGCTGCTCAATGACCACTGTGGCTTGTTTGGGTCTGTGGTCATGTTCCTTTTAATTTTTTTTTTTTTAAATTTTATTTGAAATCAGATAGAGTCTCAAATTTTACCATAGTAAATTACTTCAGCGGTTTTCATGACATCCCCTAGAAATAAAGTGAACGTCAGTAAACCCTGCTTCAAATACATTTTCCCAAAGCGCAACCAAAGAATTAAGTTATTCCTGTATATCAGTGATGGGAATTTTAGGACTGAATAGAGGTTATACTGCTTAGATAATCTTAAAATGCAGCTCAGTGCTACAGTCACTCTCTTTCTAATTTCAGACGACCGTATTGTTGATACATGTGCCCGTTTGAAATATCTGAGATTAGGTATCTTTAAAATTTTCCATTTTTGATACTCTGTTGAGAAGCCTCGATTAAAGGAGAGGTTTATATTGCTTAACATAACTTCCTCAACTACTGTTAACTATGATCTGCAAGATACACGAATGGTATAAGGGGCTATGTTGCCATGGAGCTATTTTTCATGACAAAATAGAGCTGGGTATATAGGAAAAAAAGGAGTGCTCATTTTTTCTTGCAAACCAGGAGCGCAATAATGGTTAAGCCCAGTTTGTCAGTCGCTACCAACTGAGCACCTGGCACCGCAGCTCCTCCCGGGGTCAGCAAGGCCAAACCAGGGCCGAGATAAAGGCTGTGTGGCATTTGAATCAGAAAATGTAATTTCCCCGAGATCAGCATTCTCGATGCCCCTTGAAGCAGATAGGGGGTGAACCAGCCGCTAGCTCAGTCATTGACAAAACACACTGCAAGGAGGCTTTAAGTTATTCCACAAAGCCACGCAAGTGCCGCGTGCAGTTTAAATCACGACAGCATTTCGTTAAGGCTTGCTTTTGCGTGCAGCCAATTCTGCAAAAAAAAGAGGCGCTTTTAGCTGAGGATGGAAAATTAAGATGAAGACAAGCAAGGCAGTGGAACTAAGAACCCACAAGGGAGGAGGTGACGGGAAGAAGAGATGAGGCTACCACAGGGTGCTAGCTAATCCTAACTGCCGCCTACTAACGAGAATAAAGGCACCTCACTCTAGTAAGCAAGCAGACCGGGTATTTGCTATAGGTCTGGGGATCATTATAGTGATTTTTATTTCAGTCTTCTCCACCAGTGTGTATTTTGAATAGACTCATGCTCTTAGAGCCCAGGAAGTTCAAAGGACAGCCCCTTCAATCCAAAGAGCAGAATTATTGAAATCGTAGTAATTAGATGCGACATCAGCATTTTTAAATCGGCACACCAACTCCAAAAAGAACTCTTGATGGCAAATAGAAAAAAATATGCAACAGTTAAATCCAATAAATTTCAGACTATCATCACAGAACGAATTCTTCTCATCTCCTGTTTAATTACATGTTTACCTCAAAGAGAGCACAGTGAGAACTTTCATTTTTGCAAATGAGAAAAATGTAATGCAACATTATTTTGGTTTAGCATATAAATTCCAATGTCACTGCATCCCAGAGGCAGAAAGAAGGAAAAGGAAAATTATGAGAAAAACTAGCTGTTTTTAATGCTATTAAAAAAACCTTGCAGTAGTAGACAAGGCCAAAGTAGGAAAAACTTGACATGACAACATTACTTGTCTTTGTGAACGGGACTATAGGCAATGATATTTTTAAAAGCTCCTAAGAGGGAATGAAAAATATTTAAGAGTACCAGCATTTAACCAAGGGGTATTTTTCGTGTTCTCTCTCTCTCTCCAANTAGTATAGATTACATATTACTATTACAGTATGTTAAAAGTTGGAATATCAGTTTCTTTTTATTTCTTTTTATTATCAACAGATTGAAATGCCAACTTTTCTGCATCAACCTATTTCCCCATTTGCGTTATGAAACAAAAAAGCAGGTATTTTCTGGTCCGTATCTACTGTTATTGGAAATACTCTCAGCATTCGTGTATTGTAATGAAAACTGATTGCCTCGAAAGACCTGACTTTATCTGCTTTATGAATGTCAATGTGCAGGCATGGACGGTGAGCATACAGACTAATTAGATACGTCCCCAGAATGTGCCAGGGCAAGGGAAGATAAAGTGGGAACGTGATACCTGGAGATGTGGAAATATAAAGAAGAGTTTTAATTTCCACTACTGCATTGCTTGTATTTTGTTTTACTGTGCTTGTGTTATGCCTATTATGAAGGTCAATCACAGAGGCTTTTTGGCACTACTGCACAACTACTGCTCCTAACACTATATTATTGTCCTTCTGCAGAGATCCTCCTTTTGCGTAAGACAGACACAGATGCTTCCCAGAAGACTCGAAAATAATTTAAATTGTAGGAAGAAAAAGTGATAAAAATCCTGTTAATATTTGAAATAACAATTCCAGCAAGAAACCAGCAATATGAATAACTGTAATTAAATTTAATCTTGGAGGCAATCTTATATGGATACTGCTCAAGGATCACTTAACCTTTTTGCTATGTCATCAGTGCATTTCTAATTATAGAGTGTCTGCTTCCAGATTTGCAGATTGCTTATCTTCTTGCAAGCCCTATTTCAAACGTCAAGGTCTCCTTGAGGTCTTTTCAACATTTTCAGGGCACTTTTCTATTTTTTCATAGAACCGCATCTTTTCTTAGTACTGTCTTTTTTCAGTGTGCGTGTTTTGACTTCAATATAAACGATGGCACACATAGTATTTTACATACTCTCAAAATTATATGCCTGCCTCTTTTTCTAAACTTTTTATTGTATAAAACCAGGCAAAAATGAATAGACTACATAGTGGAGTTAAAGTAAAGGAAATGAAAATTCTTCACATGTTATAAAGATATTACAGGAGTCCTTCTAGGAAAAACATTGAAAGAAAGGAAAATGAGATGATTAACACTATGTGCTAATAAGCTATTTGTTCCCTAAGTGGGCAAAAATTGTTAAAAATACTCTCATGAACACAAACCATAAGGAAGAAAAATTGCATTTTAAGTCCAGTGGTGCTTAACAGTGTCATATCTATGGTGGTGATGTACAACTTATTTACCTTTGATAATTGCAATCTGTTTAAAAGCCATGAATAGAGAACACAGGCTAAAACCACATTTCTGTTGAAGCCAAAGCCAAAATTTCTACTGATTTGTGCAGGACCAGCATTTCACATATGAATACTGACTCTTGTAACTTGAAAATCAGAAGAAAAATTTGGTCACCCAAAAGCAGGAGTTAATGTCACATGATTTGTTTGAAAAGAATTTTATAAAAACACTTGGCATTTTTCTATTAATACTCAGGGCAAAGCCCATCTTTACGATCTAGGAGAAAAACAACATTCCAAGTAAATGAAAAGACAAAAGGAGCATTCCATGAAATTAGGTGAAGGTTTCTGTGAGTGGCATGGCTAATTGCAGATTTCTCTAGCAACTAGTGAAGAAATGAAGGGATAATTGCAGCAGTTGGTAAAATAACTAGAAATTATTTTCATCCAGAGCAAAATTAGAAATCATGCACATTAAGTGTGATGATTTACTGCAGCAGAAAATAATAAATAGCAATAAAGCCTCAGAAAGAGAAAATACTCGATATTGTTTTTGCAGACTTGCTTTGCTAAAAACCTATGTCATAGCAATGCATGGGGTAAAAAACACCAAACACTACACTTAGGGATAATTCATTACGCCACAATTGGAGTTTTCTGGGGAGAAAGGTCCAATGGTTTCTGTGGGGCAAACTGCGAAGATCAGAGTAACGCAGCAGTAACTCTCTTCCCTTTTTTGACATATTCCTGCAGTATCACGTCGCCTTTCATTTTGACAGTGTTTCATCTTACACTTTTAAAGCCACTTTTGTATGTAACTTACATCTGACAGGAGTTTATTTTATACATTTTTTTACTTCTTTACTTTCCTAAAATAGAACAGCTTACCCTGGAATAGTTGAAGATTTAAGTCTTAATGACTTTAAAGGAAGAAAAATGTAATCCTTCTGGTTAAAATAAATTGGATGTTGCTTTTTCTCTGCCTTTTAGTAACGAAGAGAATGTATATTTTAACAAATACAGAAGAATGAAGATAAAATATAATGCGTTGAAGAACAACAGTTGAGATCTTTTCTAAAGACCGGAGGTGGCATTTGGAAGTACTGAGAAAAACACTGTGAGTTAAAACCTGCAGCAGTAGGTGAGCGTGTGCAAGTCCAAAAAGAAAGGAGCAAGGGGACCGATTAGAGAAATAAATTTAAATTAAATACAGTATTTGTCTGGTCTTTCAGAGGAAGACGGAACTAAAGGAGGATTTAACAGGTAGCTGTTTGAATCATAACCACGTGGCCTTTAAACGTGCACAGAGCAAGCACATACCTGCCCACAAAAGGTAGTGCAAACTTACACTGTAACGTATACAGGCAGTGTAGCTTAGCTCTCAGATTTAAAATTTTTCTACCTGCACCTTTTTTGATCAGTATTGTCACATCTGTTCTTAAAAACATTCTTATATAGCTTCTTCTACCAGTTCCTTCCCTTATGACGAGAACAGTCTCCCTAAAACAACGGAAAAGCAGTTAGCCCTCACCCTTTTCCTCTGCAAGAAGAAACAGTGCCAACATCTTTTCTGATTTGTATTAAATCATTCATAGCTGCCCTAAAGATGACTTTTTATTACACACTAAAAAAAAAAAAAAAAAAGTTTCTCAGTCCAAACTGGCCCCAGAAGTGTTGAAATTTTTTCACACTAGAAACCAAAAGGGGAAAAGGCAATGGAAGTTCAGGCACATGTCATGTGTCAATGTCACCCCATGGTGAACCATGGGGTCTCTATATTCAAAACCGAAGCCAGTCGAACTTAAAAAAAGAAATATCAGAACTAAACCAATAATCATCATCATCATCAAATAGACAACTGGGACAAATTTGGAAGTGTTCTCACTTTTCTTACACAGGAAAATGTCCTTTCTTGTAATTAACAGAAAAGAAGAAGAAAACAGCTTTGGCAAATTGCTATTTTTTCACATTAACTGATCAGTTCCTGGCCTTCCATAGCACCCAGTCCGCAATCCCAGCTACTGTATGGTTCTGGCCTCTACTTTTAACACATGAGAAACAGACCACGTTCTGTGCTCAGACTATGCTTATACTGCAGAATAGGGTCACGAGCAGGTGAAATACTGCTTCTTTTTCTGTGATGAAGTACTGCTACATTCCAGCAGCACATACTGAGACTGTAAAGTTAACACAATCTGTCTCACAATTATTCAGACTTTCTCTTTCATACAGAAGGTTCTAAGTCAGGAAGGTTTTTAGGAACATCCGCGATTCATTCTGATCACCTTGGTTAGTTAGGCTGATGCAAGTTCTTTTTGGGTACGGGCTGTTGATCATGCCATATAATAAAACTGCCACAAGTACATACATAATCCTGTGCTTAGATCTTATAAAAAATACAACACCATACAGGAAAACATGGTAATTACTTACGAATCCACATGATTTTCAAAGGAAAGGAGGATTGGAAAGGGTGACGTCTTAAATGCACATTCGGCAATAGCTTCTATTACTTCCTAAAGAATCAAAATACAGACAGTCAAAAATTTATGCCTCTAAAGAAACAGCGTTTTGGTCCTTGAAGACAGAAAAGATGCAAAGAGGTCAGAAATCATACTCAACCTGCCTGAAATCAGACCTGCTGTTCTAAACATCCCAGAAAGCTCTGGATGTGCTTTTGCAGCCACCGAATTTTTCAACCTGAACTGTAATCAAATCTCCAAAACATCTCACGAGCCTCAAGCATCGCATTTCTCAAGAAATGACTTATGTCTGCTGAAATCGATAGTTCATATGTAAAACTTGGTGTGGCGTTGTTCCATGCCTGAAGCTATGGCCTTTGTGAACTATTCTGCATAATAATAAACATGGTCTAACAAACACGTATCTTCTAAACATCATCAGCGCAAGCACATATCCATAAAATCCTTAGTTACTTTGACTCACAAGTTTTAGTTCCCTCTTTTTTGATGACAGAAATCCCTTTAAGGCGAAATAAAAAGGAAAAAAGAAAAAACATTACTCAGTGAAAACAGTTATCTACGTAGTAACCATCAAACAGAGAGCTCAGAAATGGAAACTTCTGTAGAAGTTTCCTTTCAGCTCTGATGGAAAGTGGCAACTGTAAATCCAGGAGAGAAATCATTGGATAACACTAATTTTAGTGGGGTGCATGAGCTAGTAATCACTCTCTGCTATAAATTATTCAATATTTCCCTATTGGAACATAAAACTTTTCCAAAAGAACTTAGAAAACACTGAAGACTTTCCATGTGCATTGCTGTCAAACCCTCGAGTTTATAACAGCCCATAAGCCTGTTCCCTCCCAAATCATAAGGATGACTAAAACTTAAACGATGTATTTATTTTAAACAAGCCTCCTCTAGGGATTCCTTTTGTTCATTTTCTGTACTTGTAAAGGCTCAATTGAGAAGTGTGACAGTAAGAAATTCACGTCCTAAAATGAAAGCTGAGTTTTTTGGTACATTCTTCTGATGTTGGGTTGCAGAATCCAGGGCTGGAAGGAAAGCACAAGCCATCTCAAGATGCGCTGGTATGAGCAAGGATACAAACAAAATTTACAGTCTTCACGTAAGTAGGAAAAAACACAGCTCCTACACAGATTGTTGTAGTATCTCTTATGAGAAATTAGCTCTCTCAGCACACAGTGGTGAATGACTGTATTTAATAAACTGCAATCACCAAATATTTAAATGCTTCACATATCACTAATGATCATGTGCTTAGACTAAGACCACTTCTAGTCCTTAAAGAAAGCAGAAAGGCAAAGCACTATCAGAAGAACGGTAAAGGGTGCAGAAGGCGGGGTGAAGGCGGGTAGGAAGCTGCAGTTTCACAGCAGCGGTTCTCCCATGGGGGAAGGCGTGATGGAGTGATTCCCACTGCACGCTTTCTTTCCAGCTCCGGTAAATCACTAAGTGCTGGTACCATCTTAACTCTGTTCAGAACAGATTCTCAAAAGCATCTAAGGCAATTTTGCCGTTACAAGGGAACAGCAGTGCTGAGAAGCGGGTTACAAATATTGAGTCCTCCCATCTTGACGGTCTCCATCCAGATCATCAGCACTGGCTTGGTCTCCATCCACCTGCATCCTCCCCTTGGTTATGGAGCATCATGCAAGGCTTAAGAACACTGGAGAGAGACTGGAGAACCCACCCAGCGTACTGTGTCCAGCTCTGGAGTCCCCACCAAAAGAAGGACGTGGACCTGTTGGAGTGGGTCCAGAGGAGGCCACAAAGATGATCGGAGGGCTGGAGCACCTCTCCTATGACAACAGGCCGAGAGACTTGGGATTGGGGGTTGTTCAACCTGGAGAAGAGAAGGCTCCAGGGAGACCTTAGAGCCCCTTCCAGTACCTAAAGGGGCTCCAGGAAAGATGGGGAGGGACTCTTTATCAGAGACTGGAGCAATAGGACAAGGGGGTAACGGTTTTAAACTGGAAGAGGGGAGATTTAGATGAGACATTAGGAAGAAATTTACTGTAAGAGTGGTGAGAGATGCTCATGGGTTGCCCAGGGAAGCTGTGGATGCCCCATCCCTGGAGGTGTTCAAGGCCAGGTCAGACGGGACTTTGAGCGATCTGGCCAGGGGGGTTGGAACTAGATGATCTTTTAGGTCCTTTCCAACCTGGACCATTTTATGATTCTATAGGAGGTACTGCTGAAAACAATCCTGAGGCCTTTCTTGCTCCTACACATTGCTCAAGCTGCGGATTAAACCCATACATTTATTTTCAACTGCACAAAGGGATGAAATCCAGCATGCATGAGGAAAATAACCCAAAGGAGTAAAATCAGGATTACAGTGATGAAATCTGAGGATGAGAAGCTCAGGCATTGGTTCAGTGGAGAAACAGGTATGCTGGTGATTCAGTCCTGCACTGCATTCAAATGTAAATGCAAATTCTCTATGGTAAGAGAGGAACAACATGGTAAGTTCCATACTTTACTCGATCTTCAGAATGACTCACCTGAAATGGGTCTCCAAGGTATATATAAGTATACATGCACAGATCCCTGGCTGTGGCGTGAAAAATATTGTTGGTTCTCTGTAAGATCTCACCCTGACAGCAGCTCACAGTCTGCATCTGAGAAAAAGCTTACTGATTTCTATATGTCATGAAGCAAGGTAAAAAACAATCAAACAAACAAAAAAAACCCCACAGAAATTCCAGCAACATAAGGATGGGGAATATATATTGCTTTTATCTCCGCACTTCAGAAAGCCAATCTGAGGGAGAGAAAACTGACAGACGGAACAGAAGCATTGTGCGCCGTGGTCACGCCAAAAGCGCGAGCTGATAAATGATTCAGCATTCAAGACCCAGCGACCACTCCAAATTGATTCACACGCTTCCGACACATTATTTCACTATTGTTTTGCTCCTCCTCAGCCAAGCAGCACACTTTCAGTGCTGAAAAGAAACCAGCAGTCAATACATTTTTTCCAGTTTTCTGTGTGGAGAAAAAATATTTGCTCTTAAGTGACAGATGAAATATTCCTGAATATAAGATGATCAAGGGACTGGAACATCTCTCTTAAGAAAGGCTGAGAGACCTGGGTCAGTTCAGCCTGGAGCAGACTGAGAGGGGATCTCATCAATAGCTAAAGGGTGGGTGTCAAGACAATGGAGACAGACTTTTCAGTGGTGCCCGGCGACAGGACAAGGGGCAACGGGCACAAACTGGAACACAGGAAATTCCATCTCAACATAAGGAAAAACTTCTTTATTTGAGGGTGGCAGAGCACTAGAACAGGTTGCCCAGAGAGGTTGTCAAGTCTTCTCTGGAGATATTCAAAATCCTCTGGACGAGATCCTGTCCAACCTGCTGTAGGTGACCCTGCCTTGGCAGGGAGGTGGGACTAGATGACCCTGAAGGTCCCTTCCAACCCTTCAGCCCCTACCATTCTGCGATTCTCTGAGTAGGTTTAAAATACCTTCCAACAACTCTTCTGCAAACACAAAACCTAGGGCTGGACATGTAAATAACCAGGGATAATCCTCATTCCTGCTAATGATCCTTTTAAGAATCAGATTAACTTTGTTTTAAACTCCCACTCATGACCAAAGGAGTTGAGCACCACCTTCCTTAATTAAAGGACTTCCAGCAATCAAACTCTACGCATATAAACATAATTGGCTTCATATAAACATAACTGCAAAGTTAGTAACAAATATGCAAGAAGGTTGTGTTTTACATCTTCTTGTGATTAACTCAATCAGTGAAGTGTTAAGAGAAAACAAATTGAAAAAAAGAAAGGAGTGTCCCGGTGCACGACTCTCGCACACAGGTAAGCCTAGAAACATATTTCCACGGCGAGTTCATGTCTCAGATGGACAAGAATTATTTCTTCACACTTCAAAAATTATATCCTTATGTATCATTACAAGCTGTGCCGTTTCCTACCTCAGTTCAGCACTTTTGTCTCCCACTCCCATTTACCAGGCAGAGAAGAGAAAAAGAGTATATTGACCCACTCATTATTGCTGTTTGAATCCTTCATCTCATCTCTCCTCCCTGCCACGCACTGTAGAGCTGTAACACAAACCAGTCCTTCCTCCCTACCCTCTTGGCTCCAGACCCATCTGCAGACCCGACTCACACTGTGTAACAAACCAGTCGTGGTGGCAGTATCTGGTTGTTCAGCCCTGGCTGTGGTCTGCCTTGTTTCTTCCCCTTTGTGAGACTGGATGCGGAGACACGCACAGGAGTATGGAGCTGGGCACTGAGCCCAGTCCCCACATGGCACAGACCATCACACTCCGATTGCCGTGGAGGAAGGCAGGAACCAAGGCTCCTTCCTCTGCAAAGTCTAAAGAGTGCAACTCTCCTCTTCCAATAATTCTACATGTGCTCTGAAATCACCTCTTACAGCATCTTTTTGCCCTCGCGTTTCTCTTCCCTTCCACCTTTGCAGTGATATTCTGGCAATGTATTTGGGAGGCATACTACACGAAAGGAACTGCCCCCGCTAAAGCCAGCTACACCAGCGTGCTCCATTGCTGTACCTTGAAGGATATTTCTGTTGTCATAGTGAATCCGTGCGTAATGACCGGCTCTTCTTCAGCCGTTCGTCCTTTCCAGCAGTCCAGCTCCACACAGCGGCAGCCTGACAGAAGCACTTGCCGATACATCTCCACCGATGAGTTCCCGGCCAGCTGCCCAGCTGCCACAGCACAGGGACATGCAAAGGGGGAAGTCAGTTGGGGCTTCAGGAATAAATACAAATAATCTCATAATAAGTAGAGTTAACAGCATCTTTTACCCTTGGCTGAAAGGAATAACGCTCGAAGGCACACAAAAAGCCCAAGAACGTATTGGAAATGACTTAAGCAGAGTCAATGTCACGATTTGGATTCTGCCCTCAGTTAAATTGCTGTGAGTGAGAGAAATAACTGAACTGAAGCCAATTCAAAAACTTCCAATAGACCACGCTGAATAAGTAAAGTAAAACGTAAAGTAAAACGTAAAGTAAAACGTAAAGTAAAANAAAAGTAAAGTAAAAAGTAAAGTAAAAAGTGAAGTAAAGTAAAATCTCTCAGTTCTAAAAGACTTTGTTATCCTATGACAAGCAATGTGAAATTCAGAGGCGACTCAAGACAGCGAGATCACATTTTCTCATGACACGCAATGCAGCTTAATAACACAAACCTCCCGCACAGTCACTAGCGGTACCATTCCCAGGTCTCAAATCAATATTTAATACACTAATCGCCACACTGAGTTGGTCAGTTAAATTTCCTGATGCGTACTGCATTACATAGGGAGAAATTAAACTACCAGTTTCCAACAATGACATAATATAAATCTAAACATAAACAAGGAAAACTCAGCTTTTCCCGAACTCAGGACGTATTAAGAAAATTCACAAAAAACCCCAACCCCAAACCATCAAAGAAGTCCCGTTGTATTGAGGGAAGGATATCCAGCCAGGGTGCCTTCATCTGCTGCAATAGGTCTGATTCCAGTCACATAGATTCAAATTTCTTGCAGCAAAGAGGTAAAGATAATGGAAGAATGGCTTAATGCTTGTTTTAGACGTGAAGAAAATGGATGCAGTTTCCTGCTTTCTAGCAGGATACTTGAGAAGACCTTCCTGGATTTCTTGAAGGGAATTCACTTGCTTTTTAAGGAGGCAGTGAGTTCATTTATGCTAAAGATGCTTCACTGGTGGGGTCATATAAATGCTTCATACCCAGGCCGGTATATAACATAATGCAGATTACTCTAATCATTTTATTGGCTCTGTGGTTCTGCGTTTAGGTTTTATGCCGGGAACTGCATGTTTTGGATTGCTTCACTAAATAGCATTGTCTGCTTTCTCTCCACTTGGAACTGTACCAGAAAACCCCTTTATTAGAACATTCCTGTTTACCGTTTGTGTCTGATACATGAGCTGGAGCAAACATAAATACTCCATATTACTCCTGTTGAAATCTGTAAGGTTTCTCAGCTCCTGCTGGAAGCAGTGAGAAAGAAATGTTAATAACAGAAGAATTTGGCCAGTTCTGGAAGATTCTGACAAAACAAATGGAATCAGCAAAGTGGTAACATGGTTATTTTTAAAACTTAACTTTTTTGTATGTTTCCTCTTTGATTATGGCAGGTTGCCTTTACTCACACAAAAGCCTTTTTGGTGCAATCCCAATGTCTGGGGTAAGCAGTGGCTTTTTTTCTTTTTCAGGATGGAAACAAGCACGAGCACGGATCAGGGCACAACAGCACACGTTTCTGTCTACACATCCCCAAGCATCTGCTTGTGAGAACTTGGCTCTCGTTATATGGATCCACTGAACTCTGCTGCCTAAAAAACTACATTCACTTAGAAAATGGTTTTCATGTTGCCTTTCTTTTCCCTCAGACCATACTGAATTTTGATTAACAAACTATTTTATGATTAACAAACTCTACTTTATGTCCTGGGAGACTACTGGCTGTTATTATTGCTAAGCGTTTTGGACTACAAGATCTTTAACCTTCAAAAGCGGTTAAGTAAATCATGACACGCATCGCTTGCCATATGACACTTCTCCACGCTACCTTATTAATAAGGCTCAGACATTTTGGAAGGATTCCTGCTAAGGATAAGAAGATATTCAACCTCCAAAACAGTCAATCTTCCGAAAGACTCCCAGTCAGAGTGCAAATTGCTGGCAAATGTTTTGATAGGCTCAATAACCTATTTTTCTGCAATACGGAATATTAGGAATGTTCCCTCAAATGTTTTTTTGCATATATTATTTATAAATTTCCGTTGTGTGAGTCTCTATTTGCATCTATTCCAAACTACCCCTTTAATAGATGCTTTCTAAAATGTGCTAACACAGACACTAAAGGGAATACTTCCACTATGGTATTTTTAATATCTTGAGAACAGATCAATTTTTTAATAGTGGAAATTGAAAGCATTATATATTCCCTTCCATAATACATACAGCATCTAAAGTATTACCATAATATCTGTATCCCATCACCCTATATCGGATAAGGAGAAAGAGATTTTGCCAACAACTCAGTTTTCTAAAAGAGAATTAATATAATTGTCCAAATCATACCTGAGCACACAGCCTGTGCTAATTGATATACACATATGCAGGTCTTGCATCTTTTGCTCGGATGGGCCTGAATCAATACTGACAGCAAGCGTACTCCTGCTGCTGGCTGGAGCAAGCCTGCTCGCATGTCCGGCTCTGGTCCAACGTAAAGGTGTTAAAAATAAAAGCCACTTGAGGAGAGCCTTATTTTGACTTACATACAAGCAGTAGCAGAATACCTCATAGCGTGGGATCTAATTCACTTGTCCTGTGCACGGCAAAAGAGCTCGAAAGGAAAATAAAATCAGATAAATGTACTGTGTCCAAAAAATCTCAGGCGCCAGCACCTTCTGATGCTGCTGGAGTCGGGGGCCGGACTCCCAGCAGTAGGAGGGTCTGAGTTTGTACGCTGCAAACGATCCAGCGCCCTGCTGGCTTTTCCAGGACTCGCCTGAAGGGAGGAGGTTTAGCAACTCAAGTCTGTGCACGGCAAAGGGAGGATACGGGCACTTCATGCCAGGAGAGATGGTGCCAGGGGTGGGCGACGGGGCAGAAGGAGCCTCTCCTACAACACTGAAGAGTCAGGTGACTCCAAATACTTGGATCCAAACATGCCTTGGTTTTAGGAGGATACATGTCATAAAATCCTAACCAAATTTTAAGTCCCTGTACTGCAAATAACTTGCACTTGGAAAAACAGTGATTAATGAACCGAACAAAGACACATATCCTGAGAAATGAGCAACTTAAAGTTACAGAAGTGTGGAACTGGTCTGTATGCGGAAACATGGGTCATGTCCTTCAGGATACAATCTATATGATTTTTTTCGCTCCCTTTTACAAGGTTTCCACTCACTTTAAAAAGTAGAAATTCCGTCATTTAGAATATGGCTTCAGAAAGAGGGAATTGGCATGGGTGAGGCTGGTAAGGGAGGGCAGGTACCCCTTAGGAGCACAAAAAGATAAACTGAGGTTTAATAGTGCTGGTATGAACACCCAAGTAGTCAAGACACAGCAGAGCTGGAGACCTAAAGAATTTTTACTCAGAACCTGCTTAATTGAGTAATCATCTTCTCACAAAAGCCAAACTGCCTCAGAGGAAGAGGCAAGAAAGCCAGGCAGATGGGACTCACCATCTTCTTAAAGCTATTTTTTATATGTAGGATTTTTTTTTTTTTGAAAGCAGGACACCGAACTGCTCAGAAAGTTCCACCTAAGACCTTCCACACAGAACATCTTTCCACTTGAAGCAACAACAGCTTTCCCTCCACTGTTTTTGTTTTTTGTGTTTGTTTGGTTCTTTTTTTTTTTTTTTTTAATGGCTAAAGTCAGTTTAACAATGTGACTGTGGAAGCAGCTTCCACAGTCGCACTGAACAGCCCACAGGGCCCAGACCAGATAGTGGTCTTCCTTCTTATGAGCTGAAATGCTCAATTCCATGCTCAAATTAACTTAATCTCAGCCATTTTCCTCAGTGTTACACAAAGTTTTATGATATTCCGAAGTGGAATAATGCAAAACACCAATAGCTGGAAGGTAAAAATTTACCTCTATGAACTGCTGATGTACAGAAGAGCTGAAAAATAATCACTCTCCTTCTTTTAATCCATTAGTCCTTGTGCTAAGATAAACTGTGACCCCAGGGCCAGGAAGAACCTCATTTATCTGCCTTGGATTGCTGGACAGGATTAGCTGGGTCTGCTGGCAGGAGGACTGCTAGGGCTCCTCCTCAGCCCAGCTCCTCTCTGCTGCACGAGCTCCCTGAGCTCCCCTGCCCTCTGCTCCATCAGGAAGGATGCGGTCAGGCTGGAAGAGAGCAGAGCCCCGGGTCTTGCCAGCTCATCGCCCGAGGTCAGCACAGCTCTAGAGGCACAAAGCAGCGAGGCAAAAATTGGTCTTGGTGGTACGACAAACTCATGCTCAGAGCAGGCATCGCCCAGCTTTCCTTGCCTTCCATATGGTGCTGTCATGTTGGAAACAGGGAAGATACTACTCGGGAGGGTTTGAAGGTGAAGGTTAGGACTGAGGAATCACCGAGAACAGAAAAGCTGAAGGACAGCAGAGGAGAGGCCACAGCAGCAATAAAGAAGAGAACATGCCCCTCATGAGATATTTTTCTGGAAATAATTGAAAGTAACGGGACTGTAAGCAGGGAAGCAGATGCTGAAGGTGAATGGGATAGTCCCAAGTTGGCTACACACCCCAGACTGGGAGCTCTGCAACCTACCGATGCTATTATTGTTCCTTCTAGCCAAAGACAAAACATGTCTTAAGGGCTTTGATTTTCTTACGTGCGTTTCACGTATACAACAGCAAGTTGCATAGCCATCAAAGCGTGCAACGCTGATAACGATACACAGGCATTTGTCTTTGACTTTGGGTGCTGCTGAGAGGAATGCTCCAAAGTCACTCCCCACTGTGACAACAGCGGTAACCTGAGGTGAGACTGGTGAGAAACGAGAAAAAAGCAGGGCTGAACAAGAAGAGTTCAAAGGAGTAAATAAATAAATATGATACCAGCGAGAAAAAAGAAGAGAGACAGTAAATAAAAGTTTCCAAAAGATGGCATTTCTTTAGGCTAGCCTAGGTCCACTATAAATCACTTCTTTCTTCGCAGATTTTTACCTTTGTTCTTTACAATTACATTTCCCTAAGAAAAGGAAAGCAGTAACACTTCTAAATAAATAATCAGGACTTGATGTACTGCCAAGGGTTCCTACTAAAGGCTAGGAAAATGATCAGCGTAATTAAAAATAAATTCAGAGCGTGCATATGTTTCTTTTTACGTTATAATGTTTCTTTGTGCCTGCTTCTTCTGGGTTAAAAAAACTAACAAAGGGAAAGATAATTGGTAGGACATTAAGCACAGTAGTCATAAAGTATTGGTAGACTGAACAGTTTTCTTACTGTCCTAATAATTATTACATGACTAGGTGCTATTTCACAGCTCCAATTAGGGCAGAGGTGCTACCGAAGCTTCCTTTCCAAAGTCATGAGCACTTCCGCAGACCCTTTGAAATCTTCTTGGCAAAAAGAATAGTCTGCCACCATTAATTTTGTTAATTTCACTAAGTCCTCGTTGGAAGAAAGCAAATGGCAATGTGATTGCTGTATCTGGTCTAGCCTCAAAGCAAAATCTAAGGCTGTCGGGTTTTGTAATACACAGACAAAATCAAATCATTAATCCCACTGCTGGCCAGCTGCCACACATTTACTGAATGTAATGAACACACCAAAAGGGAAGGGCGTGAGTTTTGTGCCTGTGAATGTGAAAATATACGCTCCTAAATGGAACTTGAAATAGTTTCAAACTTACTTTGCACTATCCCCCAAGTTCACTCTGACTTACTCCCTCCAGTTTACTAAGCCAGGAATATTACGTTGAATTAAGACTAAGGATCATACTTCCAAATGTAACTTCTGAAATTACTTAGAAATGCAGGCAAAGAAACCTGTAGATGCAATCTGAGATGATTTGCAGACTTTCAAATACAAGTCAGTGAATTTGGAAACTTTCAAGGCAAAATTTCCCTCTCCTGGAATAGTTAAGTACGTTAGGTCACTTGTGGTGCAGTTAAATAATTTAGAATAGCTTGGACCAATCATGAGTTCCCATCATTAACTCTTCGTTCTTTGGCTTCTGTGCTTCTAGACCTTTAGAACGAGACTCTATCCTGATCAGCCCCGATAAAAATCCGTGGTTTGGTAGTGGCTATAAATTCATGCTGATGGAGTGGAGAGTTGTATTTTTTCACTTCAGACCAACTTTAAACCGCACTTTCTCTCCTCCCTGTGGGTTTATGCTTCTCACATTTGTAAAGCAGCTTTACTGTTTCCTTCCAGAATATCTGTATAAAGCTGCAGCATTTGGCTTAAGTGGTTCCTAATCCCCACGGACAGAACAAAGTCCATACCAGAGGTAAGAGGCCTGCAAAATATCATAATTAAAAATTGGTTTGGCTTTGGACATGTCTGCACTCTTCCAAAGAGCATAAATTTCTGCATATTGGAATCATAACTTAGAAGTGGCCACAGTGACTTTCATTTCTTCTAATTCAGAGCAACAAAACAGCAGTCAAGCCCAATACTTATATGACAAGTTTTAGCACAAAACACTTTTTACAGCCAAGATATAAACCCCTGAAAAATGGTGTATGATGGAAACAGTGACAGTTCATTCGCTTTACGAAAGCACTAGAAGGTGCTGTAGAAAATGCTATAACAAACACAAAACAGATGAAAGTAACCACCACACAGTCTGTTTAAACCAGGCATCACCACTGCATGGTTTTGTTTATGTTTTGGCATACTGGCATTCTGAACGACTTCATCAGTTAAGGCAAGTCTGTTAGTAACGTTAAAAAGCCTGTGTTATCCATAAGTCACACTTTTAGCACATGCTGTAGCATTATTTTTTTGATTTTTTTAACATAATGCTAAATCATTAGCAAACATGACAAGGCAAAGCAAACATCACATCAAATAGGAGAGAACTCCCTGTGCACATCTGCTTGTCAAAAGCGTTTCTTTCTACATACGCTAAACCAAAATAGTAAATTTACAATTATTTTCTCACAAGTCAACAGCATCTTAGTCTAGAAAATGAGTGCCAAAAGTTGGGTTCCTAAACCGTCTTAGGTTTTTCAGAATCTCAAAACATTGTTGACTGCTGTGCAAACAAGCTCAGAGTCATTAACTCTAATGCAAATGAACAGGAGCTTCTGGGTGCTCAGCCTTTTTAAAAACACGATAGCACCTAAAAATTTCAGCTCAGAGGTTAGATACAGTCAGAGACCAGCATTCCATTCCTCGCAGACATGAATGGACTGTCAGAATGCTACATGCCACGTTGGGACCTCTCTAATCTCTGAATCAAAGCAAATTTCATGGGGCTCAACGAGCTGTCAGATTTAATGTTTAGGGGCAAATTTATTAGCTACAGAGATGTTTCCCATACTTGTCTGGCTATCCTTGGTTGTCATAAAAAATACATCGCTCCCTCTTCTCCCCAAATAAGGACCTTAGTCTGTAATCCTGTCTAAATTGAGGGAAACTTTCCAGGGACTTCACTGGCTTCAGACCAAACCTTATCTGAACACGCCAACTGCTGCTCACCTGTTAATATTTGTATATCTGATGGATGTGCGTAGCAGAGAGAACAACAATCAAGTGCTACCCCTTGATTCCCTGAAGACTAAGCTCCATCATCATTTACTGCTGGTGCTTTTAGTATATTTTACGGTATCGCTGCAAATATGCTATGATTTTTTTTAAGATAAGAAATCAGATCTCTCCAGCACTGTACCTGTGAGGTAGGTGTTGTGTGAGGAATTGATGAAGTAGTGTGACAGTGGTTGAGACATATCTTCATTTAAATCCAGTTTCTCAGGTGGAACAACGCCATTTTCTTCTCCACTCAGATATCGCATAAATCCATCCACTGATATCTGTCCTGAGAGAAACACAGATCCAGGGAAAGCACCAATTAATGCCAAGTACAGATTTTGCGACAGATGCTATGTTCAATATAGACTTATACACTGGTGTGTGTAACAGACCATATAATCATCACACTGGCCTTCCTCTAGTTATTCATATATTCTTTTGTTATTATTACCTCATTTTCAGCCATATAAGTTGCAAGTAATACACATCCCTTTACCTGTACCAAAGATAAATAATTTCATAATCAGTGCCTGTGGATAATCAACGGCACAGGGAAATCGGAGTTACAGAGGGCTGTAAGAACAGAAAAAATAAATTGAAGCCCATCAAGGAAAAGGGTCTTTCGGGGACAAACAAAAAACATGCTTTCCAGAGGAAAGCAAGAAACCATCAGAGTAATTTTGACCCCTTTTGAATATGATTCAGAATGTGTCTATGAATGCAAACAAACTGCAAAGCAAAGCAAACTACATGAGCCACCTTTCAAGTGGGAACTAAGCTTTGCTTTACCATTTTTATATTTCTCTTTGAATTCATATCTCCCTGGAGTGCCAGCATAAACGATCATCTCATATGCTGCTGGCAAATTAGAAAGCTGAGTCCTATCCTCAGCTTAAATATCACCATTGCTCTCAGCGGAGCTGTGCTTATTACGTCAGGATGAATCGCTCTGTCAAGCCCCCCGCATAAAGTTGATTTTAGGGTTAGTGTCGATTTGTACCTTTAGACTAAAAAAAAAATTTAAAAAAATCCAGTAGTCTATATTTGAAGATTAATGCTTAACCCAACAAATCTGAGACATTTTTCTTTGCCTGGTATTTTGTTATTTTGTCTAGATTTCACCTGTACATTTACTCAACCACTTAGCTTTAGTTAATTCAGTTACTTCCTATAGTAAACCAGATCTTCTGCATCTCTGAAGACCCCTGAAGCAGCTGTGTGCCTTGGTGACTCCCGACAATGAGAATTTCTTACCTCTGGTCCCCAACCCAAAATATTCTGTGTAGTATCTCTACTGAAAAAAAAGCTTAGCTGACTGACAATGGCATTGAAAAATGGAAGACTTCAGTTCTATTTCTAATTCTGCTACTCCCTCCTTTTAGAGTCAATCCCTTTTTATCCTAAATGCAGAAACTTAAATGTATTTTTCTAGTATATGGAAAAGCAACGGGCGCTTGTAACCACATGATGCATATATAGCATGTAAAGCATTTACTTAAAATCTGTGCTTGGACCCCAAGATTTGGCCCTTGGTCAGACAGGAAAAGTTCTAACAGTCTTAAGTTCAGATGCCTCATTTTCATAACAAGCCAAGATGGTGGCACTAAATGAATCTATTCATATGACAAGGAACGTAGTGACAATACAGAGCGATGCAATTATCATTCATTCTTATGACAACAACTGTAAGATGGTTAGAAGGAAAAACATCAAGTCCATCCACTATTTTAAGACTCTAATCTGAGCGCAATCTCGTCAGGCTCCACAGCTGTTTTTTTATAGAGTAATTAATCATCCTTAGAGAGAGGCCCATGCACTTTCCTTTACACAAGAAAAAATATAAAATGGAGAAAATCAGGAAGAAACCCCACCATTGAAGTTTTACATGAAACTAAAGATTTATGAACAACTTATGTGCTGTGTGAATCTACCAGAGAGACATTATGGACGTAACCAGCATCAGGCGCTATCATGGAGTTAGCTTGAGACAAAATCCACAGCACCGAATTCACTGGGATACAGATATCGCTTGTGGTGTACATTTACTCACAGAAACAACATCATAGAGGAAAAATGGGTAAGATCTGAATTGGACAGCTGCTACATGGGGAACCAGCAAAACCACGCCATGTTATAGTGATTTGCAACTTCTGATGTTTGAGACAGCTCATCCAGAGTCATCTTTAAGATCTTCATGTTGTTTTAAATGCATGCCTTCCAGCCAGGCTAGGAGGCTTAAAGTTGCTAGGTCATTCCTGCTCCAGGCTAAAATGAAACGTAATGTTTTTCCATACGTACAATTCCTCGAAAAACTGTGGCATCCTAATCACATGGTGTTTAGAAAGAAGTGTTGTTATACAGATACGCATCTCAATTCACGTAGACATTGTATTCAAGCATCTCAAAGTGGTCTCCGTGTCTAATGCTCAGAGCATACCTGAAAAACAGGGTTCTTGTAGTACTTATCAGATGGAGACCTGAAGCTAAGGATAAATTAAGTGACTGGACAGTATCACATGGAAAACCTGTGGGTTAAGCCAGGAGTTGAACTGCACCACCTCTTGAAGCCTGTTTGAGTGAACTTCAACACCTTTGGGATAAAAGGAAGCAAGGCCCAGGCCTGCCTTTCCTCCCTTCTCTCTATTTTGTGGATCATTCTGCTTCTTTGCTCCCTTCACACTGAAGACAGCCAAAGTCTGTAGAGTGCTCCTTCTGCGTATTGCCGCTAGTATTAACATAAATCACAGCAAGCATTATTCACACGTATAATTACGTAGTTTATGAGTTCCATGGTTATCTGAGCTTATGGCTGTAGAATGTTATTTTCCCCATCATAATTAAGCAGTCAGCATTTCAGAGAGTGAAGCAATTTGCAAGTTCAATTACAGATGATATTGCACCAGTGAGAGGTTGACGGCGGAACAGAGATGGCAGATGTCAAAGGGACTTTGTATCCTGGATATTAAAGAGTAGATTGTTTGTGACCAATGTTAATGATATTCTGAGACCAACTGCAGTGAGGACGATCCTCGGTGGACAGTCATCCAAAATGAAATGGCCTCAATTTATTGGGAAGATTTGTTCTCTGTTTTCTTAAGCATATTACAAATTTACCACAGACAATGCCAAGAAAAAATAATTTGTGATCAGTTCTTTCTATTACAGCTGTCACCTTTTATCTTCAGATATATATTAGGAAGATTTAATGATATGATTAGATAAAAAAAGTTAGAGGGAAAAGAAATACACCAGGCAAAGACATAGGGACAAGACACATTCACATTTTTCTTTGGCTTGCGCATAATTGCCTTAGTCTCACCTGAACCCTAGGTCTTTGATGAAACTTTCAAACTAACCAGTGTGCTCTATATACTTAAAATTGCAGCGTTAGCTGGGTTGTCTTTTTCACTCGCTGTTGCCACGTTAAATTTGATCTGGTGTCACTTTTTCAGACAGAGGCAGCCCCAAAGCTCACCAGTGGTTGTTGAAACGCTACCACCAATTTCAGGAACGTTTGGTTCAAGACCTTCCTAAACAATCCTAAGTGCAATGCAAAGAAAGAGGAGGCTCCGGAGGACTCTCTTTTAGCTATGTTGGCAAAGTCAGATCCCGAAGAGCAAACACAGCCGTAACCATAACAGAAGCTATGTCAACAGCTACAGTGCTCACTGAATATCCTTTCCTCTGCAGGGTTTGGAGTTTACCAGCATGAGAAATTTACTTATTTTTCCCCTCAAATAGCTCTTCTCTAATTTATACGATTAATTAGAACTTCCCTATGGGGTCACTCTGTAGTGCTGTATTAAAACACTTAAACAGCGCAAACATAAAAATGCCTCTTTTTTTCCCTGTAGTGTGTGGTCTATTTAAACGCCCAATACTTAACTCCTTCCCACCGTGCCACTGGGACACCTTCTGCCATACGGAGCAATGGCGGCCCTGGGTCTGCAGCTCTTCCTCCTCCTCCTCCTCTCCCCTCAGAGCTGGCAGGGCCCCTCCTGGCATTTTTCCCCTCACTCCTCGCTGCCGACAGCCCTTTGCCCTTCCTTACGGCCGCTTGCCCCAAGTGGCCCCCACGGTGGCTGAGGGGCCAGGCTGTGCCCTGAGGCAGGGGGGCTGGCACCAGCCGCGGGCAGCACCAGCCTCTCCGCAAAAAGGCCCTGCGGCTGGGCACCCCCAGCCAGGTGGAGCCGAAATGAAGGCTATTCTAATCAATCGTCCTGTTTTCAACTCAATGCAAACCCCCTTCTGCTCACAGGGCAAGAGCCATCCCAGCACATCTGGCCAAGCAGCGACCGCGCAATGGCCCACAGCTGGAGGACTGGCAGAGTCCACCCAGCTCCGACACACAGCAGAACACAGCAGTCCTTCTCTGGGCTCACCGGACTGAAGACATTTGGGATGGATGTCAGCTGCAGGATACCTGACTGCCAAAGCACACATAAGCGACTGGCTAAAGTTTTGTGCCAGTCAAATAAGGAACAGATCTATGTTAATGTTTTTATTGTGCAATGGAACAGGTCTGTAAAATAAAAGAGCAAGTATCGAGAAGAAATACGAAACCATCTAATGTATTCTTAATCACAGACATTCCCAATACCTCAAAATTATAAAACGTGTAGCTAAAACACTTGTCTATACATTATATATTATATTCACTTCTATTAATTCTAAAAACGTATCTGAATTCAAAACTTGTAAGAGCTGGAGGTACTGGAAAGTCTTTACGTGCCTCTCTCCTTGTTCATACATCCACATACCTTCCAAAATCCGTTCTCCAAACGGGAAGGAAGCTTAGAAAAGAGAGGGACCTCGACTCCTCCACATCTTTTGTATATTTCACCCATTACCTCCCAGGTATGAAAGGCACAGCAAAGTACCCTCGCAATCAGAACTGGCCCCTTGCCCACGCAAACTGCTATTCACACATTGGAGTTCCCATGTCACCGTTTCACAAGAGAAATGTAGCCCAAAATCATAGACTTTTAAGTTGGAAGCTCAACTTCATCTGCCAGTTGCTTGGCGGGGAGATTGTCAGCGACTGCCTCATCTGCTGCCTCCAAACCTCAACCTTTATTGCCGAAAGGAAGAGCCCACGTAGGGGACTCCAAAAATGTCCCCAGCGTTCAGCTTTTCACCTGCAGCAAAGGATGAAGCAGCTTCTTAGCAAGTGGTTCCACAAGACACCACATACGACCTGCTTGGTGGTGAAATTCATGCAGAGATCAAAGAACCACCACCAGATTGACAGTCAAGTGAGGTCAACCAAATCTGGTATTTACTCACTAAAATTTGTTAGGCAGGAAAAAGAATTTCCTTCTAGAAGAGTAATATATGTAATAGGGATGCTGAGAGGTTATATTGAATTTCCCAGGCTGTGATCAGCTTCATTGCATGAAACATGGGAAGTGTTTTGTGCAGCAGCTTGATCTTTTTCTGCGTCCCTGGCTCCACCTGATTGCTCCAAAACAGTTACACAAGGGAGGAAAAAAAAAAAAAGAGCACAAATGAAGTATCAAGTTCTGAGCATTTCACAATATTTCCTTATTAGCTACAGCTACACGATCCCGTACCTTTCAAGATCTGTTACACTGGATCAAAGACATAAATGTTCCTGGATGGCAGTTTAAAGAAAAGTATACAAAACCGTAACTGTTATTTCGCTTGTAAGAAACAGAGCTCCTTTGTGGTCAGCGTCTTTCACCTCTAGAAGACAAGAGAAGTCATTTCCATCATCCTAAATTCTTTTTCTCGGAAGCTTTCTGCAGGCAGGTGGCATACTGCCGGCAAACACCTATTGAAAACTCACAAAATCTAGAGGGGCAATGAAGTGATCCCTCTCTTCTATGGTTCTTGGATATTGCTGAGATTCATCAAATCAAAATGTCGCCTTCTTCAGTTTATGAGATTTGGAATATCCCCATTTCTGGGAGACAGTGTTCGCAAATTTGCCATGAAACAGGAATTCCAGCCAGTCGGTTGAACTGGTTGATGGGATAGACCGTACTTTGTGAATGTACTGCCCAGACGCTCCTCTATTTGAAGACTTGCTGTTATCACAAGGCTCTTCATAATCCTCTTTGACTAGATCTAGAGAACGTAACGTATTTTTCTCACCAAGGCCTGTGACAGCCTTTGTGCAGGACCAGGGCACTACGCACTTTCCTGGGCAGGAGCAGATACAGATAACAGCCTCACGTAAAACTGTTCTCATGCAGTTCCCAGGGCTGGCAAAAGCATAGGCTGCTTTGGACACAACAATCCTTCTCCCGCTGCTTAATGAGACATAGGTAACTCGACAACTTCCTGCTTTCCCCCCAACCCTGCTGGTGTGCCAGCATGGCCGGCATATTGTTCTGGATGTGGAAATGTTCCTGGGTCCCTGGGAGCTTGCCAGGCTGGTTGAAGTAAACCTTGTCACCGTTATTTCCACAGTTAAGCTGTACGCGCAGCTCCTTGATTGCTGCTTGATTTTCCCCCGGGTCTGTCTAGCCTGCCGCAAGGAGCATTCCGGTACTTTGAGGAAAGTCTTGGGACAGAGTGGGACGGAAAACTGACAGCAGACAAGACCACCTCTCTGCACACTTTCCTTTGCACTTCAGTCTTGCAGCCTTTGCTTGTCCCTTAAAATGTGTGGATGTTTTTATATGACAATTAAAACATGCATTTGCTTGTAAGCAGACAACAAGTTTGGCTGCATGGATCTAAAAACATTTATTTCCATATATTTGCAAACTTAATAGAGCCTTCCATTTGTTTATGCCTGTGCTTTTATCCACTCAGTTGTGTAACTGGAAGGCACAATTGTGCCAAGAGATGTTATTAAAGTAAAAAAAAAAAACAAACAAAAAAGGAAAAGCGACAATTAACTGGCACCTTGTATCTCCCAGCCAGCAACGCAGAATGACATTAGTATTTTGTCTGACAGCAGAATCAGGTCTATTCGGATGCAATCTGTAACATTAATCACATTCACTGTAATCTCATACAACTGAGCAGTCCTCTCAACTCAAAAGATTAAAATCTGCCAAGTAAAGCAGCTATTTTATAATCCTGCGAGAGATCTGTACAATATGCCCCATCGGGAATTCTGTTTCACAAACCAGCACTGCAGTTTACAGCTCATTAAGTACTGACATCTTCACGCACAGTGCAGAGCAGGATGCATATACCCCCGGTGTGTCTCTTGATACCGGGCACACATGAGCTACTCTCTGCTTTCTAGCTTTGTGAGCCAGCGGAGAAGCTCACAAGGATGAATTTACATAAAATTCACACTGTGTGGGACATGATGTGCCAGAGCCACTCCGATAACACTTGTAGCATTCAAGTGGTTTTGGAAGTGATGCTGAAACACATTCATCTTTCCTGACACGTGTGCTATTACTGTATGGCTATGGTGCAACTGGAATTTCTGTCTGCGTTCAGTTTTGCAAACTGGGGCAGGACAGCACTGCGTCGTCCAAGCAACACCTTCTTAATGGCAAGGAGAGAATATGGCACAAGGTCAGCCCAGACTGAAAATTGTAGTAACGCTACAATTGTGTTACTGGACTTTACTCCAGCAACACCAGTACTGCAGAAAAAACACTGGGGACAGAAAAGACTCTCATGTCAGGATCTGCAGATACTTCAAAGTATCTACGTACCAACCATCGTGTACACACCACATGCAGAAGTCACCAGTAACTCCTCCATTTTAGCAATTTTCCCAGTGATCAGCAAGAGGAAGAATTCATACTAATCAGACAGTTTTATCAAATTAATAAGTAGACAAAAGCCAATACATCTGAATCGCTATATCTGAATATTAGTGAAGCATTTAATAGAGTTTCTAAATTCAGATTTTTCCTCATTGGAAAACCTAATCTGCAGAAAGCACAGAGAGAAATAAACTGAGGTCAGAATAGAAGATCAGAGTTTCTTTGAATCTGAAAGCTGAACTCCACGCAAGAAGTCCTGATGCTGCCACACTGATCAGCAGTAGGTCTAGTTTCATACAGTCTTTAATAATCCAAAATACTCGAACCAACAATGCAGGGTTTAAAGCACAGACAGTTCTGTGGGAGCTGTTATCAAATCGAGATGGTAAAGCTGTAATGGACCAGGTAAATGGGAAGGAAATGAGAAAACAAATAATAATTCAAGTTAGCTAGCTAATCATTCAAGCAAAGAAAAATCTAAAATACAGAGCTAAATTGGGAAGAAAATGCCTAGAAATCCTTGAAAGCAGACAGACCTTGAAAAGCAGACAAGATGCAGAGAACAGCAATGCACCTGCATGTAGCTGCATCAAAAACGTTGGTTGAAAAAAAAAGTAGCTGATTGGCAGGACAATTTACTGGCAAGTCATTGATGAAGGTGGTAAACACGCATGGCATTAAATGTATCAACATACATACCCATAGCTAAACCAATACAGCCAATCCTAAGGCTCACAGCCAATCCTATAGATTTAATGGACATAAGTTTAGCACAACTTAGATAGCTATTGACAACATCAAGGATCTCAGTGGGACCACTGACTCCGCACCCACTCTTATGACTTTTACTTTTGCCTCCCAGAGAAGATAAGAGATTAGATAATTGTTATGAACAATAACTTATGTCACAATATATGCCAAAACAAGAAAGATCAAACATAGAAAGCTGAAGTGGCAATAAGAACAGTTACAGTGGCCAAAGGCAGAACCAAGTAATGAGATCAGAGTAAGCAATGGAAAAGTTGGGGTGAGCATCTGAAAACGCTTGGCAGCGCTACAGCTAATTGTGCTAGGAAACACTTGCAACGGGCTTAGGGGCTGTCTCATTCCTTAAATCCTTTAAAGTCAAACCAGGAGAATATCCTGTTGTGTTCAAATCTCACGTCAGATTTCTAAACTTAAAGGACAAGGTAGCAGATCCAATTCTGCCTTCAGTTATACTTGCTCAACTACTTTCTGTAATTAGACATTTACCTGGCCACAAACCAAACCAAGCTTTCTTTGGCAACGTGTTCTTGAAAAAGAAACAGAAAACTTACTCAGTAAGAAAGGAATAGAGCAAGATTCATTGCCCTACCCTTGAAGGTGTATGTTGTACTAGAACACAGGGCAATCTGAACACAAACAGACAGTGAATGGTAACTCCTAAACAATATCCAAAATAAACGCTGACTGAACGACAAGCAGTCAGAGAGGGGAAATGTGGGAAGGTAAACATGTTGTGCTTAAGTAGTGCATGTAAAAGAGCTTGCTCAGTATCAGTTAATCCATGCAGAAATACCCCATTCCCAAGGACACTGAGATCCAGAATATTTTGCAGAGTAAGGATTATCAACCAAGTAAAGCTGAATTCAGCATGTTTGAATCAGAATTGCTTGTCATTCTAACGAAGCTATCATATCCATTTCACCATCTGTACAAGTGCACAGAGGAAACTAACATTGGATACTATTTATTTATTTTTTTTAAAGAAAATATTTCCAAATGGAAAACCACTTTTCTGAACGTGTTTCAGAAGAGGCACCGCAGCTCAAGACACTTAGTTCCCTTTAGGGAGGACATATTTCCTATAAGCTTTTAGGCAAGCCATACCAAATAGCAAACTTCATATTTTTTTGACAAAGACCATTTTCATTCAGAACGAAAACTTTGGGAGCGTTCCAAGGACACTGCCATCTCAAAAGGAAAGGAAGATGGACTGTCACCTGAGAAGAAACAAAAGTTTCCAAGCCTCACTTGTGTCTGTTGGCATGAGCCATCCATTTTAACAAGATCCTAAAGTCACCGTGGAATGCTGAGCATGCTCTTTATTTATTTTGTTAGAAGTCAGAAGTTTTTTCAGCCCTTTCCAAATTATGATAACTAACAAACACAAAAGTGTCCAATACCTTGAATCAAGCATGTGTGTGTTACAGTTCATATTTAACCAGATCCCTATATGATATCCAGTTTCTTACTGGTTATCATCCTCTCTTTTCAGTCACAGATAGCTCTTTCCTTAAACAAAAACAGTTTCTAAAACATCAGCAGACATATATATATACACGTATATGAATATTTAGTAATTTTAAAGGAGTTATGTAAAATCCCACTCTGTGTAGATAAGCAAGCAATCTCCCCTGAGTCTCAAGACCGATGCAGAGTGATGAGCATCATCTCCAAGCTGGACTGTGAAGAAACGCTACATCTAAAGTTATCTGGAGAACTACATGGGACTGCAGCTTATTCCTTGGCAGGCATTAACTCTTCTGCTTTTTCACTTTTTTGTTCCCTGTCCAAATTCAATTTTGCTAAAAGTGCTGGCCTGACTCGTGCAGTCTTTACATTAGCAAGTCTCAGCTACTGTCTTCCAGGTTCTCGTCCAAGAGTGGAGCATTGCCTATTAAAACCCCCAATGAACCTACACCTTGATGGTTTTGGTTGACATTGCCAGATAATGCAGAGCAACACAGAGATGGAACCGACAGTCTCGCGATGTCAGGGATCTCGGTCCTCAAGACCCGCTTTCGCACCATAAGTACTGCCTACAGGCCAACATGCCTGTGCTCTGGACTTCAGTTGAGGTCTGGAGCGTGATCCAGGAGAAGGAGGTGCTAAGGGCCCTGCTAATTGGGCAGATCTCATTCATTACATCAGGAGAAACGAAGCAAAGGCAAACACAGCCAGCCACACCCAAGTCTCCCAGCAGATACCTTAAGCTTGGTATTTCTGAAGGCTTTGAGCCCAAATTGCAACCATCTACAAAAATTACTGTGGACAGAAAGTCTGTGGGGGCACTGGGTTTTACGGACACAAGCCCATTTTCTAGCTGCTCTCGATTTTTCAGCACAAAGGTAGCAAAGAAATCGTTTCTGACAGCATATCCCTTACAGGAAAAGAGAAGGCAGATAGTTTAGATCCAATTAAATCTGTAAAAACACTACAAAACCACCTTCATGCTAGTTCCTAGCTAGCAGTGGAACAAGCACTTTACAACGCGGCAGATTTCTAAGACGAGCAGACAACTAGATAAGTGGAAAGATTTTAAATCAGACAGATAAAAATACCATTAATCCCAGCAATACTACAGTTATTTCTGACAGACTTGAAAGAGGGCCACTACTGGAATACGTCACTGTCTTTCTAAACCTCTGAAAAACACCCTCTGTAGAATGGCTCGAAGTGATCCTGGGAGATGTAATAATGTTAAATGTTGGCTTACTTCCTATTGTTAAGTTGCATTAAAAGACATCTAAAAATACATACTTTTACTCTGAAGCGATACTTCTCTACATAAGCTATTAATGCACTTGCCAAAAAGACTGTTCTGCAGTATAATGGGAAGAAGAGTAGGGTGTAAGCATGCTAGAGGTAGGAAAAAACCTAGGAAAAGCCTTCTTCAGGGCTAATATTTTTACTTCCAGAAAGTCCTCCAGTTGAAGAAGAGGTTAATATTAAAAAGTGGAAAAGAATAAATGCATGGCTCTGTAAAGACATTTCAAATAAACTAAAAAAGAAGAGACTTTAGTCACTTGAAAGAGACTTCCTTGTCTGTTCCTTAAACTTGGTCCTGCAGCTGCAGGCACTGCATTCGACAATCCCTTTCGTAAACAAATCAAGCTCTATCTTAATAACAGTTGCTTTTTTCTGCCCTCTTTACTACCTCTGGTCAGTTGTGCCAGGACCATAAAGTTAGGAAACTTCTCTTAATTTCCAGCCTAAATTTATTCAAGGCCACTTGAAACCACTGTGTTCTTCTGCCAACATTGTCCTTTAGCTTACCACTGCCTTCTCCCTCCCCAGCGCTTAACCCTGGTGTATTTATAGGCAACAGTCATATTCCAGCTAAAGGATATTGTTCGAGAGTAGATGATTATATCTGACATTATAAGGGAAACTTCCTCATATGGTCGCCGTATTATAGTAGCACACATACTCCGACTAAGTTCACAGCCCTGTTATGACAGACACCACGCATCTGAAAGACTCACAGATCACTGCGAGCTCCTCAAGACCGAGACTGACTGTCTATTTAGTCGAGTTGACCAAAGGATGAAGCAAAAAACAATGGCACATGAAAAGGGATGGCCGAATGTCAATGAGCTTCTTTGTGACGGAGCCAGGAAAAGCGTGCTCTTCTGCCACCACTTCTGGATGTCACCCACTGGATCACAGCAGCCTTCCCTCCCTTTGTCCTCACGGGCCCTTTGCAGCTGCAAAAGCACTACGTTTGCAGCAGCCATAATGAAGAGAAAACCCCCCCAACGTTTATTCAAAGTTTATCTACATTTGTTTCCGTCAGCACTTGAGTCCGTGCTGCTTTATGTTTTCAGAAGTAAACTTTATCTGATATTAATCTTCAAATAATAAATCCCACTGCTAAAGTTGAATACCTCCCTGTGCTCCATAAAAGCGGCAGTAAAACAGCAACGAGCACAAAGAAGCTGTTTTACTTTTAGAGTAAGTTTTCTATTTATGGACTCCGATAGTCTGAGGCTGAGTCAAACACAATACGGGCAGACGGCAGCAGAAAAACATTTCTCCATAACCCCTGAAATGCAGAATTGTTGTATGACTCTTTTTACTTACCCCTGAGCAGAACCTCTATCTTAAGGGAATGATGCAACTCTAGGTGTGCTCCAAACCTGCTACTCGTGTTGGCTTTGTGGTGCTGTCACCCCAGGTTCTTCCATCCATTTTCAATGTCAGGAGGCAGGGTGTAAGCCTGCCTACAGGGTTTGGGCCTGGGGTCCATGAGGTGGTCTGTCAGGGTTACGGGACATGGGACGAGGGTCACTGGTATGGTCATCTTCCGTATTAGCGCAGGTCTGCCCTGACTGCCGACCTTACATTATCACCATCAGTTCCTGCTCTGCAGCTCCGAAGATACAAATCCCACAGTAAGCCTATCCATTTTATATTTGGCACAGTTTCACTGATAGCACTGGAGCCATTCCTGGTACCAGACACCAGTCCCAAAATGCACGTCTGCAAAGCTCACGCTTCTTTCCAACTATCTGTATTATACACAGAAGATTAGGAAACTTGCCCTCCCTGAAACCCTAAATATATTTTTGACATTTTCATTAATTCTAGTACCAACAGCAAAAACTAACCACGTAAGTCTCAGATCCAAGCCGGTTCCTACACTTTTAAAATGAAACCAAAGAATAAAAATTAAAAATTCTTGCTTTTTTACTAAGCCAGATGCTACTGTATCTTTTTTCACGGATGCGAAACCCATTATTGCTAGTCCACATCACTGTCTCATTTTATCAAGGTTGTCACAGTTCAGTTAGAAAGATGATGCATTTTACCTGTAAAGCAGATACAAAAAATCCTCATAACTGAGGATTTCCCGTTCCAAAATATTTTTTACAACATTTAGCCTTTAACTTGAGCTGCAATCTTCCAAATAACGGCAAGATCTGAAATGAGTTTCACAGCTTAACTAGTAATTAAAAACCAAGCGACTAAAAAGAAAACACAGTGCATTACAGAAACATAATTTGCAAATTCATTTTGACAAGTAGTTTCCATTAACTTATTTACGGTGATACATTATTCATACTAGCATTTGCTGCAAATATATATTGAAAAATAATTTTAAAAAGGCTTTCTGGCAAGCTACCTAACTTAGCACTTGTTGCTGACAGCATGGGATAGGCAACAACTTTTGTGTGGCTTATAAATTTTAAAGAGTAATAAATTGTGACTGGGATCTATTGTTCTGTTGTCATTTGAGAATGACAAACAACGCTGAGAGCTCTTCTCTTGTACAACCGGAATGCTGGAAAGCCCTGAAAATCCCAAAGTTAATGGGTTTTTTGGTAAGTATTCTTGATTTCCAACATTACAGTTCAGAGGCTGAAGGATTTCAACCATTTTGTAACACTTCCTACAAATGTTTCGGTGCCAGAAACCCCCACCATTTCACTGCATGGTTTATACATCAGAATTTATGCTTTAAATATGATGAAGTGCGTCTTAAAAGTGTAGCCACGGTTGCACGGTACTTGTTTTTGCCATTAAAATCCGTTGCCTAGGAAATGACCCCCTTCTGCCATTGAAAGACTCCACTGTGTAATTACTCTTAAGCAGTTACTAAAAGGTGAACTTAATGTGGAGGGATGAAAATGTTTAAAATGTATTGATGTTTAAGGGAGGAAAACCACATTTGTACTGAAGTGAATACTGCCTGGTGTGAAGGCTGCCATGGAAAAGCCCACACGTAGTAAATGCTGTATAAAATTACATATATCTTAAGAAAAACTCAGCACAGTAACTGACAATAAATGCGCACTAGCAAACCAGAATTAACACTGGAATTCAAAGAGATTCATGGAAACAGCTGCCCTACAATCCTTCTAAATACATGTCGAACCAAAACTAACTAAAACAAATGTATTTCCAAACAGGTACAGTTGAAAAATCTGGAGAAAAAAACGCTGTGAAATATAAGAGGAAAGCCCATTTCTTCCTTGCAGATCTAAAGGTTTGCCCCTTTAAAATTAAATAGGCAGAGATATTATTTAAACGAATGCATACTTAAGAGAGAAAAAATTAACATCTTTATGCCATTACTTATCTCAAAGATGCCTTCTAGTAAGTACAATCTGGTGCACAGACCCATTGGCCAGGAAAAACTCCGAAGCACTTCCAGCCTCTATTTTTAAAGCTTATACTACAGTGAAGACAATCTCTCTCAGTAAAAGCCACTCTAAAAAAATAATGGCTAATAAGAACCCAACCCTTGTCTTGCTCCCACCAACGGGGATGGTGGGAAGCATAATTTTATTGCTATAGCACAATTACAGCTTCTTCCACGTCTTCTTTCCCTAGCAAGCCTTGGAAACACATTCTTCGTTGCTAGTCTGGTACCTGGGTACAGCTCTTATTCTTGCATGCTTAGAGTCTTTCAGAGACACAGGATGCCCCTAGAGCCCAGACTGTTACTCGGTGGTTTTCAAAACACTCACTGGTTTCAGAAGCAAAGGTTTAACTGAGACAATGGTATTTGAGCTCCCAAAGCTCTGGGGTCCATTTGATCTCAGAAACTTTTAGAAATTAATGCATTGTTAAGTCACAAACAATGAGCACATCTTTGCAGAATTTGTGCCAAATGTATACGGCGAATTCCAAATAATTCTAGAAACCAGGACTTCCATTCCCAGGAGCCTCAACACTGCAAGCAGAGCCACCTGAAACTCAGCATCGATGTCCCATCTCCCATCCATAACGTAACAGGATCCTGAACAACTTACTTTTGTACAAGCCGCCTTAGAAATAAAAGCAAATAAGGACATTCCCCATCCACCATTTAGCAATTGATTTATTAATACACATCTCATTATCAACCTGGTAACTTGAAAGGGAATACATCGAGCAGTTAAGGAGCCACCCAATGTAAATGCTTTACAGCCTGATAATACCAAACTATAAGATGCTACATAACCAGGGCCAGCAGCCCCCCCAGCGGGGCTTTGCTGACAGCGAGCGGCCCCTCAGCAGTACCAGGAACTTCATTCTGCTTCCACCTGATAAGGAAACAAGCCATACATGGCGCATTAATCTCCTTCACTGTATGGCACAAAGCATTAATCACAACAGCTTGCTTCAGCCACAATAAAATACTACTCCAGATGCTTAACCTATGTAGATGTCAAGCCCATGTACCTGCTGATGCTGCAAAAGCTCAATTGCATCCCAGCAATACAATACCTAAAAATACGTTCGCGATGAACGGGAACATGGGCAGCCTTCTTACTCAGAACTGTGCAACCCAAGGCCCATACCCAGTAAGCACATTGGCATTTGATTTTACCAGGTACCTGAAGAGCCATGTTGAAAAAATGTAAATTATTACATACAGTTCTTCCTTACTGTGTTCAGAATACTGAAATTTATCTGCAACAGGTACAGAAAAAAGGGCTATAGCATCAATCACAGGCATGGGGAATTACGAGATGTCAAAAGTTGAGAGACAGTACAAGCATTCTTTAGAAAGCCATTTAATTAGCTACGAGAGAAAGATAATTAAGTTAAAAGAGAATATTGTTGCACAGTGGATGCACACAGATCATGAATACAGTTAGATGGGAAATCAGAAGAAGATATATTAATCAGATGAGTGAAGCTCTAGAACTGTCCAAACAGGGTAATGGGAGCAAAGAGTCAGGCTGTTTCTGACTGAGTTTCTATTTTATAAATATGGATTTAAGGTTTCAAGGAAAACCCCTAATTCTATTTAACAGAACATTTCAGTACATAACATTTTATTTGCTAAAAAGCAAGTGCATCATACTCTCAGAAGTTGCCCGGGTACCTGCGTTCATGATTATGGCCAGAAACTGCCCAGAAATTTCACTTCAGCAGGTCTGGGAAACAGGCAATCCCAGCAATTGGGCTTCAATAGAGAATTAATACGATGTTCAAGGAGCACAAGAGGTTTTTCTATAACTATCCTGTCTTCCCACACCACCCATAAAGTTACGCATACGCTTAAGTGATTTACGACGTGGAGGCCAGGACATTCTGCGTGTTGCAAGCATGACTCTTACTCCCACGGCATCAATGTTTTCAATCTTTGCAAATTGCAACTATTCAGCTTCAAGTTTGCATCTTGACACGTGTGCTACTGTGCACAGAAAAAAAAGGAGAATGATATATATTTTGTCCAACTTTGTGAAAGATGATTAGAAATGTAGGCCTTGTGGCCTTATAGACTATCTGAAAAATAAGGACATTTGACACTAACTTTGTCTCAGGCTTCTATGAAAGTCATTTTCTCAAACACACACACACTGAGTAGCTGCAAATGTTCGAACTCCAGAACAATCTAAGGAAAAAGGGATTTAACTGGCATGAAGGCTGGCAGTTTATATCACCTAATTCTTGCAAACAAGCCTTTAAAATCTCTACCACCACAAAGTACTCCAAATCACTCATTACTCACCAGAAGCGGTCAATCACAACTTTTAAATTTCTTTATGGTTCTGGACCTGTACCGGTGATTTACTTCAAAGGAGTAACTTCTCATTGCCAAGAAAACAAATACATATACTATGTTGTCAGATCTTCTGGCTTGCTTCTTGAACCAAAACTCTGCAAAACTACTCCAAAAGTCCAATTATTTAATTGCATTGGTCCGGCACAACAGGGATGCAGTCATCCTTAGGTTACCTGTAACTCCGTTTCCCATCCCGCTGTTTATCATGTAATTCTCTCCCGTCATTCCCTCTGCTCTGCCTTGTTACACTACTCCTCTCTTTCCTACGCTGCTCTTCTGGGTTTTGGTGTCCACCATTAATCACGAGGACTTCTTTTAGTTGGGACCTCTTCAAGGTAACTTCAAAACACAGAATCACAGGGTTGGAAGGGACCTTAATAGATCATCTAGTCCAAGAGGCATAAAGGAGCACGTGGACAACGACCCTGAGCCCATCTCTCTTCACGGAGCTGCCGGGCCCCGTTTTCTTTGAGAACTATGCTGGATGAAGGCTTCTGCTGCCTTCTCACCTCTTTTAGTGGCTGCTCTGGGTGCCCTGAGGTTTCTACCTGCTCTTACTATTTTAACTGACAGCACCGGGGCCATTCCAAGCATCCTACTTCCATCCCAACCTCTCCGCTGACTTTGGGGCTGGCAAGTAAGGGGCCATAAGCAATGCCACCACAAGAAACGTAGCAGACTATATGAGCAGCAGGGGTGGGAAGTTAAGGCCAACAAGTTCACGGGTGTATAACAGTGGAGCACATCTAACTGTGGTTCGAACTTCCACGGGTCTACTGAAAGTAACATCTCTGCCCGGTGGCCCAAGCGAGTCCCGTTTCAGCGGCAGGGAAAGTGTCACTGGAGCGTGTCACTTTGCTTTGCCGCCCCTGCGATTCAGGCGATGGACAGTCCTTTCTGACAGCAGAAAGCCTGGGTGACAATCCCTATTACAGAACACCATACTAAAAGGTTAAATCATTATTTTGAATATGCACTGTAATATTTTGGTGACATTTTACAGACATGCAGCATTTGTTTGCAATTATTCTACGAGTGTAGGACTGAGTGCACACCTACACTTCATTTAACACGCAGTGAATTGCATTCCCAACTCAAAGCAGACGTACAGAAAATACCGTGTCCCAGCGTCGATCCTCATTAGCCAATCCCTGTAATTTTAAGGCAGCGTGCTCAAGATTTGCACAGGGGCCTGAGTAGCAGAACGGGCCAGTTACCGCAGCTTGGCCACCAGGCAGGTGCTAAATAAGCGGCAGCATCTGCAGCGCGGAGGTGACCTGCAGGTTGGGCCAGCTTTGTCAGAGTTTTCTGGACATCAGTACACAAGTTTAAAGAGGAAAAAAAGCCAACAAAACAAAACATAAAAGGAATTCAATCCCTACGACCTGCTTTTCCCTGCTTAAACTCAGCATTTTCTGTGAGAACGGATTCTAGAAGAGCAATGTAAATCATAGCCAGGAAGAAAGGCGCCTATAGAAGAGCAAGTGCCTGCAGCAAATGTGTGTACCGATGTAAATGAGGGTAAGCTGGAGGTCTCCCACAAGTCCTACTTGGAGGGTGCCAGAAAACACCGTTACAACACTCCTCTTTCTGAGGTTTGTTTGATGCTTCCTCCTTATTGCCAGTCAGAAGGTGATTTCATTTTGATTTTGGTGCTCTGCTAGCACACCAGCACACCTAATAAATCCTTTATTTGGTTTACATGAAGGGCCAATGTTTGGGTAATAAGAATGATCTTTTAGGTACCAGGCTTTTCTGCCGCTGAGGTGAGATAAGGCAAGCAGAGAGCAAGAGTCTAATATTTGTGCGGATGAGAGAGGAGGTCGCAGCGTGTTTTCATCTGTTCATGCTAGTACTCTCACTGACGTCCAAAGGCAGTTCCCATAAACACGATGAGCAGGATTCAACCCTCCATCAAGACCTCTAGAAACACTAAATCTGATTGGATGAGAAGCCTCATGAGAAAAAATTACAATGTTGATTGTGGCATCGAGAGCCTCGGGTTTCCTTCAGGAAGACATCTAGGTCAGACAGCTTCCAGGGAAAGGGGTGGGAGCGCCTTCAGTGAACCGCTAGACTTTTGGAAAAGATGTCATTGTCTATCCGCTGGATCCAAAAATTTCTGGACCAAATCAGTTTGGTTTTTTTTTCATATCAGATCTGTTTTTCAGGATATAACCACGCCCCTAAAATTTTAAGGTATAAACACATTAAAAGCTGGGGCAATCATTACAATACGTGGAGTGGAATAAAACAGGATGCAGACACAAATTCAGTGCTATTTTAAGACTTGCGGTGCAGAGATTTGAGCAGGAGCTCTCTCGCTGGTTTTGGCAAAATGCCCAGTTAAGCCCTGACAACACTCGAGATTTTCAAAAAGGGAATTTTCTGTCATTATCGCACGAAACACACTCAGCTACTCTGACAGTTTACTTTGCGTACCACTTTATCAGAAAGCAGAGTGCTGGACTTATTCCTATTATTAAATGATAGAATAATCATCATCGTAGTTTTAATGCCACTGATTGTTTCTTTACATTTTACATTTCAGATACTGGTAAACAGTCACTGGGATAGTAAGGTTTCTGCTGAAGTTTGTATACCAAAGCAACTGTTCTAAACTATCAATTACACCTACTGAAGCCAAAATACTGAAACCAGACCCATCCTTCCTAAATTCATCCCAACCAAATGCATTTAAAAATGCACCACACAATGTCTCACAGGCTTGTAGGACCCAGAAGGAGATAGCTGGAAATGCAATTCGATTCTGAACCAAATTTGCTTTAGCATTCACCGTAGGATAATTGAGTCAGTGCTTCAAATCAGAAACCGAGTAGAGCGAGAATATAAAAACCACTGACCTTTCTTTGCTAGATTATTGTTGGGTTCATACTTCTCAATCAGTTGCTGAACTTGTTCTTGTTTTAACGGTGGATAAAGGATTTCATTTAATCGTGGATCACGTTGCTTAAAATTTATAAATTCCATCATCTGATCAACGGTAAGGTATGGTTTGCTCTTGGCACCACTAGAGAAAAATTAAAGCAACAGCAAAGCTATTAAAGTAAACAAAAAACCCACAAAAGGAATAGTTTTCCTTGAAATCTTCTTCGATGTTCTGCGATTTCCCAGGGAAACCGAAACAAGATTCAAACTATCATACAACAAAACCCTTGCCCCACTGCGTCTCTGGACTAATTTACTTTGCCAGCGTGCAACGACAAACATTCTTTGTCAAACATCTAGGAGTGAGATTTTAAACGCCTTCAGCGTTACTGACATCAATGGGAAAAGTTACAGCAATGCTAAAACCTTTTCATTCCTCTGAATTCCTTCAACAAAGCAATTAAAAAAAGTAAAAGAGAAAATGACGTGGAATTCAATCCTGAGCTGGCCACAAACACTCTGTTGGCACTCCTGGCCCGACTGTTGGAGTTTATTGCCGAATATAAACTGCCCTGACTTCACCACTCCAGTATTTGTTCGAGGGGTTTTTTTATAAGCCTGCTAAAAAACGCTAGGCACTCTGCAAAGCAAGCGAAAAGCTGCCTGTTTAGAGAAGCAGTAGAAAGAGAGGAGTTTGGGTACAATTCGTACCCAGCTGGAGATGCAGGAAGGCTCCAAGCCCGGTGCTGTGCTTAGGGCTGTCTACAGCACTCGGGAGCGGCCCTACTTCTGCTCTGCGAGAGAGCACGGGGAAGTCTGCCCCCGGGTTCAACGGGAGCAAACTGGGTCAAGGCTGAGTTCCTCCGAAACCTCAGCCTGCGAGAAAACAAGCCCAAAAGGAGTAGGTGAGCACAGGCATGTTGCAAAGATGCGTTCACTAATTGCTTTGGTGGTCTTGGGATGTGTTTTGGAAATTACTTTGCTTTCCTATTGCTTTATGTTCTGACTCCATGGATCAGGCTCTGCTGAAACCGGGAAGTACAGCAACTTGCTGCGAGGGGCAGAAGCAACAGGAGTGATAGAGCTTGTAACCGAATGTATGAAATCAGTTGTAGCTGGCTGCTAATTTAATTTCATGGTGTGAATCCTGAAACTTACGGCATTTTTTGCCACTCCTAATTAAGCTTTTGGGGGTGATTATACATACTCTCACGTCTATTGCATGCTGCTCTTGCTTATTACTCTTCTCTCTTTACTTTCGCGGAAGCCTAAACTATCCCAATCCATACAGAAAAACAAGACCCAGCAGTTCTGCTCCTCTAGGAACAAATTCCTTTAAAACTCCTGCCATCAGAACCAGAGGCAAAAGCTTGGGAGAGAAGGAACCCTTGATCCAAGGTTAAGTAACAGCCCTGCTTGACAGTGAAATCTCTTCACGGCAATACCTGCATGGTGCTGTAGTCTCAATAACCTCCTCTGCCATCCCCAGCCCAGAAAATCAGTGAAGGGGAATAAATAAATAAATAAATAAATAAATGAATGAACGAGCGTCTTTTCTTACAACTCAGAAAAGATGTGGTCGATCTCAGGCCGAGGGCAGAGGTTGTTTAAGAACACCCTGTACACGTCTGGCGTGAAGTCGTCTTGAGGGATTGAATCATTCTGCAAAACAGGAAAAAAAAAAGAGGAAAAGAATAATACAGCACTTTTATAGGCTCTTTGTAAACAGATCACTTACTACCGCACTCCTTTTGATTTGCTTCCTGCAACCTAGAGGAGCCCGGATTTTGCAGAATAATAAATCCCATTGAATAACAGAGCAGCTTTAAGATTACATCTTAAAAAAAAATATAAATGCATCCATCATTTTAGTTTCCATAACGCTCTTTCTCTTTAGCGCCTGTAAAGAAAAAAAAAAAAAAAGACGGAGATATATCCATCTAAGCACGTTATCTATAACATCCCTGGGTACAGCAATCCCGACACAGCCCCTGAGCTCCGTCCCAGCGGGGCAGATGGCCAGCGGTGCTGAGCCCCCTGCTCCAGCCAGCAAAAGGGCAGCGCTACAGAGGACGAGCACCTCACTCATCTTTCCAAAGCTTTCAAAGAACCAGGGAATGAACTGGGTCACTGAGCCAGTATTAATACTCCTCTTCCCCGACAGCAGCAGCAATGCTTCCTTTTCCTTCCTGAAGATATTCGTTCAAGATAGCGCGATTCCGGACAAGCCTCATGCAGCCTAGCTTTTCCAAACATCTTCGTCCTAAACACTCAATGTAACGCGTTTGGCCATCAGCTTTCTTTTACAGAAATTCACAAAAATGCTCTCCTATAAAAGAGGTACCAGCACTTTTTTCTTACATTTTCTAATGTAGAACATTTTACATGTAATCCTGCTTCCAGATGATACTTTCATCCTCCTCATTATACCTGCTGGCTTTTCTCTGTAAAAACCAGAATCACTGTTTTTAATTGGAGGGAATTACCGGACTGGATACGGAAAACAGTCCTTTTGCATGAAGCTCAAGAGCCTTTCTCCCACTTGCACGCGGTGTGCTCACTGCCTCCTGCCTTTGCACCAGAGCACCGAGGAAGGAATATGGCCCAGAAGCTTGTATTTTGTGCAAAGGAAACCTTACAAAGGAACCAAAAAAAAGGAAAACACAGACCTCATGAAATGCAAAACACTAAAAATCTAATTTTTGAGTTTCCTCTACGCAAACTACCTTTATGAAAAGCTACGACAGGTGATCACCGGGAGCACCATGGGCCGATGTGACGCCTCTCCGCGGCTCCAAAATAACGCCCAAATCTGATGAACTGCAACAGAAAAATTGTAACGTGGTGGTGTGGTTTTGGCGCAAAGCCGTTTGCTTTTAAACACCATTGAACCTGGTGGCCTCAGAAGCAAACTGCGGAAAGAGGAAATCGTTGCTTTTATTTATTCTGCCTGTTTAACGCTGTTGCCAAGGCAACCGGAAGTGTCCATTCAAGCCTTTGTTAGACGGAAGGAAACTTTTCCGTATTTTTCCTGCTTTAGGTTAAAATAAATAAATCCCGCAGGCGTCACTTTATCTCTTCTTTCATCTACGAAGCCCGCAGAGCCCTGAGAGGGCTTTGTACCGCGACCACTATTCAGTGTTTCTGTCCACAAGCGCAGACCGAGCCGGACCCAGCTCATGCTTGGGCTGCTTCCCTGCTCCCCCTGGGCATCTGTCTCCAGGCTTCCATGGTCTAAGTTCCAGCCGTTAGACCCTCGTGCCATTCTTTTTTTGGCAAGTGGCTGCAGGGTGAACTGGGCCAAAACAAGCCCATGTGCTTTACCGCGGGATCAGCTGAGCCAGGTAACCCGCCGGGAGCACAACTGCTAAAGCCAGGGCAAGGGGGGATGGAGAAGTCTGTAACCTCAAGCTGGAGGATGGAAATAGCTCCTTTCAGCGTCAGCAACGTCGAACTACGTGTGAAACCGCACCTTTGATAAGTTTGAGCTGCAGCGCTTTAGGTTGAAAGAAGGACTGCTGATACTCGTGTTTTCCTAAGGGCCAGGATTCACAAAGCTTGCGAATTTTCTTGTTAAAGCTGGCACCCTGCTCTCCTCCGTTCCCTCTACCTATAATCCCTATTCAGCAGGCTGCTGCTCCTCAGCCAGCACTTCTCCTAAGGGCATTTTAGATGTTGATTCTGTAATTACCACAAAATTACAGTCTCCCATTGACCTACTATATTTTTTTCCTTTACAGGGGAGTTGAAGGAACTCAACACTGAACAAAATACGAGATCCAGGCTTTTATTTGCCACTTGGTTCAATCAAGAAAATACACCTTAGTTTCCCCTCGCATATCTACACAAAGGCCTGGCTACAAGGACAACAACCAACACAAATCTTCAGGCATAAATACAGAATTTTTAACTAATTATTTCCTACAAACCACAGAGATCTAGATGGGAGATGAAAGCCTTGCTGTAAGCATTTGCCAGCCCAGACACAACCTTAGACAACTATATTTGGATTCCAAACCCCTGCCTGCCGAAAAGGATTAAAATACGCTGCCCCTTTCCTCATCCTGGCCTGAGCCATCCACATGGCAGTGAAAGCACCCCCACACCTTATGCGCTCATCTCTGTTTTTGAGACCAATGAACAAATCGCAAACTTTCTGTACCACACGAGAGCATCCCTCTTTTCTGGCTTTGCTGAATATTGGCATTCAATTTTATTCTGTGATGAAGACTCTCTACTAATTTCAAGCACTGTTGATTTATGATTTCCCTGGTAATCTGGCTTTTTTTATAACCTCTGTATCCATTCTGTTACATATTTGGCAGCACAGCAGCTAATTCAGATTATTTGCACAGACAGGAGGCAATAACTGGTTGTTTTGAGTTAACAGTCAAGCTCACTGGTGCTTCATTGTGAGCCTCTACATTAGCTGGAAGGCAGAAAACAGCCTTCACAGCCAAACAAGCAACTAAAAGTTCTTCAAATTTTATTTAAGGAACTTTTGACTAAAATCAAACCAAACAAAAATACCCAACAACAACAAAAAACTCCACACCACCACCGTCCAAAAGTAGCCAAGGTTTTTTAAAAAAAATCATAGGGCAATCAGATGCCGAACTCAAAAGCTCACTGGCATTTTTTAAAGCTGCATTTAAACATTTATATAAACATTCCTCTGGTGTCAGATCTGCTGGACGATGACTGCTGCCGGAAATCGGGCCACACAGGGCTGGGCTCTGCAAGACTTTACAGATGCCAGGTCCGAGCAACAAATAAATAAATCCACTCTTTGGAAACGTGCTTGTCTTGAAGTCCATGGTCATCCCATTGCAGTCATGCCCAACCGCGTGGCCGAATCAGGGCTGGAGCGCTCAGCGCTCTGGAGAATCCATCCCCTGTTGAGGACCCTAAACATGAAATAAAGAGCGTGGGTTTGGCACTCCTGGGGAGCCTCTCTGGTGCTATTCTTCTACATCAGGATGAAGACAATCTTCCAGGCAATGAGAACTCTTCCTTCTCTTGCTCTAAATACAGTGCCTATAAGACGTTGACCCACGAGATTTCCTGACAAGCACGTCCACAGGGAATTTCCTGAGAGCTGGGCTAGCAGATGCTGAAGTTTGTAGTCACAGCCAAGTCCATGCAGTGATACTCTACCCCAGCAGCGCAGCTCAGGCTGCCCTATGCTCAGGTCACTGTATAAGACTGTCCCAACCCTGAAGCTGTGAATTAGGAAGAGACTGATAGATGCTGACTTGGCATCCTCTAACACAGGACTGCGAATGTCATTTTGTGTGTTAGGGACATCCATAGGTTCCAAGAAGTGCAGCAAAACATGCAAAACTCATGGCCAACAAGCCCTGTATCTTCCTAAGAAATTAGGGTTGTGGTTTTTTTATATGAAACCTGGAGAGAAAAATACTTCAAGGGATCTTCATGATGCACAAATATAAAAACACAAAAAGCCTAAGCTGTTAATGTCCACGAGAGACTTCCATGAGTTCTCTGAACAATTTGTTGTGATTTTGCTGAGCAAGATTCCCTGATATTTATGAAGACATAAATACTCTGGCTGGAGACCAGTGCTCTTCCAAGGCTCTATGGATCACCAGTTGTCCTGTAGTACAACAGGGCAGGAAAGCTGGAAGTTGCAGCTAAGAATTTTAGTTGTTCAGATAAACAGGAACACAAAGGAAAAGAGCCGTACTTGAAGAACTGTTTTTCTTCTACTCGATTACCTCTATGAGATTCAGAGTTTCATGCTTCTTAAGCACTTCGCTTCTAAAATATTTTTTCCAAGATGATCAACGCAGTTTCCTTTGTTGCACGAAATGTATTTCTTTTATCCCAACCAAAGAAAGGAGCTACTTTATACTATGAATAATTTTCAGGATGGTATCCCAGCAACAAATATCCATCAGTCTGTATGTAGAATTTTGTCTACTTCAATAAATAGCAGAAAAAGGTTGCAGTTTCTTTCAAGGACTCCAGTGATGTTTGATATGTAGTAAACAAATAACAGAGCAACTAATTTAAAAAGCAAAGCTTCAGAGATTCTTACCTTGTTTGCTAACAATTAACTGAAACCCCATCTTCAAAATTATTCTTTCCACGTTTCTAACCTCTCAACATTACTTCAGCTAAGGTTGTTACAATCCTTTATACCTACTTTACAGGAGGTATATATCCTTGGAATTTCATGGAGCTAAGTTCCCAAACCTAGGAAGGAAGGTCTCGTTGGTAAGGCGTATCTGAGGTTTGGCGTGTGAAAGTTTTGCTCCATCGTTCTTCTGGAACTGTAGGAATTGGCTGTACAAAGAAATCATTAGGGGAGCAAAAGTTGAGTGAACATGCCAGCAGAGTCCTCTACCAGAGCGAGGGATTAGGAGATGCAGGCACTCCTCTGTTGCAAACTAGCTCTGCCCCACCTCTTCGACCTCCGAAGTTACCCTGCAAGAAGCTTCTTGGAGGAGAATCTCCACCTGGGAGGAAAGACTAAGGACATCTTCACTCTAGCATTAACTAGAAATTCCCTGCTTGAGCTCATTCCTCTTGAAAAAGCCTTCCTGAGGGTGAGGTATCATCCGGCAAATGCTCCAGGCTGAGGAGAACTCCTGGTTTAGCAGCAGACAATGGCAGCATCCCCACAGCATTCACAGCTCTGACACTACAGCATCTCAACACCTACCCCATACACCTTTCAGATAAGTTACAGTAAGTTTAAATTGTCATTTAACTCAGGCTACAGATTTTTTCATTTAATTTTTTTGTGAGAAAGAGACAGATTACACCATTAGCTGTATCTTGAGCTAATGCTGCTCTGAAACCATGCCTTGAATACTCTGCAACAGTCACCGACTCTTCAAATACTCTCACAGGATTTCTCCAGGACACGTCACACAACCCCCTGCCCTTTCCTTTAATCCATTCACACTTCTTCTAGGCACCCCTGGTCCCTACACAATTTCAAACCAAAGGTTCTCAGGGTTGCAGGCGGGTATCAGGAACTTCTGCGTGGGAAAGACAGACCTGCTGCTGAGGACCTACCCAGCAGCAAAGCCAGCACAGCACGATCAGCCTTGAACAAATTGTCCTCAACTCGGAGAGTAAACGCTGCCGAATACACGCTACATTTTTTTAAAAGCCAGGAAAAAAAAATTCAGATGCTTACCCTGGAAGATGGAAGGTTACAAGCTTCTAATGCCGTCTCTACCCGTTTTCTGTCAGCGGAAAACAAGCGGTATATGCTACAAAACAAATACAAACCAGAGGAAATTGGCTTAAAGATGCGCCTTGATGGTCCATGTGTCTCAAAGACTGAATATCACTTCCCAGTCTATCGCTTCTTTAGCTATTTATTTCCATTTGGCTGGGAAAAGTCATCACTGCTCTCTTCGTATTACCCCAGCAATACGCAATTTGAATCTATTTCTCCTCACAATATGTCTCTGACATCTCAAACATACGTTTCACACTAAAAAGTCAGAGGAGACTACAAGGTAAGGAAGGGGAACAAAACTTACTTCTTCAGAGGAATGCGCCCTTCTGGAGTCACCTGCAGCTTAAGTTTCGTGTAACTGTGGAGAGAAAAGCATCCTGGTTTATTTTTACAGCAGTTTCAAGTACTTCACCAACTTTATAGCTCAATGCCATTGTTCTGATCATGTGGCAAGTTCCACTCATCTCTTTTGCCCAATATGAAAACCTGTTGGGATATCACTATCAGTAAATACCTTTTCCATCAACAATAATGCACTGTAGTGTCAAATACTGTCTGCCATGCAACAGGACATTGCAAACACCATTAATGCACAAATTTATCATCCCCCCAAGCTGCTCCTCACCCCGGCTGCCTGCCAGTCTCTCAGCAGACTGAACTGTGGCACACAGGCTACACAATTTGCTTGGAAAGGTGGCTGCACTCCTCTCTTCAGGAGGTTGAAAAATTCCCTGGATGTTGCACGCCAGCATCCCTGCCTCCCTAAGCCCTCCCCATCACAGATTGCTCCATTTGACCCTAAACGCTGTCACTCCTCAGCTGGCAGGAAGTCAAATGGCTGACAACCGAAATGTCTCTGCACCAGCAAGAGCATCACCACATTTAGCAGCCCTCGGCAAGCCCAAGACATTTCCCAGGTGAAGCAATATGAAAATTAAACGCTGAAACCATCTTACAAAGCAGGCAATTATCCAGCTTTGGAACTGAGTATTTAGAGCATCTCGATATCTCGGGACCTGTGACTTCTCTCACACGCTCATTACGGCAGCAGGATGAGGATGTCTCTTTCTTTGTCCACATCTTTCAACGCACTGATTCAAAGCCTACTGAACCAGGAGGCATCCAGGAGCTTTAATGAGGAACAGTTGGGCCTACAGCTGCTATCTCATGACCCTCCCAGTATGCGAGGACTACTGGTTACCAGCATACCGTCAACCAGCAGCAGCCTGTGAAGAGCACAACTTTTTGGGTGCTTCCTCTATTCCACTTGCATTTAATTAAAACTATAAACGAGTTTTGCAGTAATACGATCTGGTGAGAAATGTGGCAACACTTAAGTATTTCAGAGGATTTAAAAATTTTTTTTTTTTTCCCTTTACCCACTGGCCTACCAGAAGAAAAGGAAACTGCATGGTTCTAATAAACTTTCCTTTTCTTCCCAACCCCAAATGCCATTAGCAATCGCTTCAAAAACAAAGTGCGTGCTAATATCCCGAGCTAGGATAGGAACATTTTCACAAATCCTCATCTCCTCATAGGCATCTTCTGGAAGCTGAAATCTCTTGTGCTACCGTGTCACCAAACAAAAATATTAGCCCCTCTGCCCCATCTCCCAGCACCGAGCTAGAGTAGAAAGAAAAAGTCGCAGCAGTTAGTAAAAAAGGCTTTTATTTTTCCTTCCATTTTTTGAAACTTTTGAGTGCATTCTAGTCACATTTAATGTTTTCCTCTACAGCCAAGCCAGAGAGAAATAAAAGAAAACGCGGGGGGAGAATTCTGAGCTTTGGTTAAAGCAAACTAAAAATGTGGGTCCGAAGAATAGTCATCCCCCACCAGTACTTGCCACCTTTTTTCCTCTCAAATTCTTTGTTACATGCGAGACACTATTTTTTCCCCTGCAGCCATTATCCATCCACCTAAGAACACGAAGCACGTTATTCCTGTTAAAAAGCCTGTTAGGAGATACTCCCCCGGGCGGCAGCTGAACGGACCCATTTCAGTAGTGCCGTGCTGGCTCCAAGAACGAGAAATGCCGGACGCAGGGCTGACCCGAGGTTCCCACAGCGCACTCACCCTTTGCTCATTACTGCGCCCATCAGTATTTCAGAATTAATACACTCCAGCCTCCATTTTGGCACCCCAAAACAAAACCACACTGCATTGTTACAACGAAGGAATGAGCGGTTTATAGCCAAAAGGGCAGTTTTTATTGACCATCCCTCCTCCCAAATTAACCCTATTTTCCTCATCTGACCGAGACTCAACTGCTCAAGCTGTTTATTAGTGCACTTCCAACACTGCAAGGGATTGAATTCCACACAGGGAAAACCTTTCTAATTCTGCTCTAATGCAATTTGCTTTCCTATTTCAACAAAAGCGTTCCGACAGCACTGCCACCAACCCTTTGCCTAGTATGGTTATTTTAACGGGGAAATATTTTTAACCTTCAAAGTCAAAGATTTCTTAAGTGACTCTGATTTGGCATTTGTGCAGAGGACTCTGGAAACCCTACAGTTCCCAAGTGATTTATTAATTAGTGGAAAAAGGCACAGAAATGCCATGCTTGCCTGCTACTGAATCTGTGCAACGTGTCCAGTGACTTCATCTTTAATTAATACTACTTGAACAACCACCAAAAAAAATGGCTCTGAATTAGACTGGCTCTAAAACACTGTGTGATACATGTTCCTCCTGTGACCCTGATAGGAAGATGCCCATTAGATACTGCACAATGCTCCCCATGACAGCCCTGCCAGCAAAGTCCGCTGCCACCTGAGGATTTGAGTGGTAAGAGCCTGGGAACAGTAACATGGAATCACTCCTGCAACTCATCTACAGCCCAGGGAGCTGAAGACAGACTTCAGCTGCACCACCACGAGTGCCATGAGAAGGAAACACACGCACCCTTCCCAGAACAGGCACCTATGAATACGTACACAGGATTAAAGTTAAGCAGTTGGGAACCTTCCGACTAACGATGAGCGCATCGAATGAAATTAGGCATGCACAGCCTTAGGAAGTCGAAAAAAAGGTTAACTTGCTTCTTGGATGGAGGCAAGTTTTAGAAACCTAAGCCCCGGCTTGCTATTTAGCTGGACTGAGCAGAAATTAAAAGGTGTTTGGGAGAGACTGAATTTAACCAGCCAACCCATAGGCTGGGAAGGGCATATCTTCCCTTTTAGAACCTCAAAAGGCCAGAAAATACCCCGGTTCATTACCCCGTCACTCTCTGTTAGGCTTTGCCGTGCTCTTCTCAATGCTATTCACTTATGCAGAGCTCCCTCAGCATGTGCACTCATCACCCCCTTGAGAATCGCTGAGATCAAGTTTACTTCTCTTTCCTTTTGGAGGTGTAATTTTACACCCCAAACCTTCCCCCTAAACAGCTTTTCTACTTTGTTGAAAGCAACTCGGAATCAACGCGCTGGGCAAAGCGATCCAGATGAATGGATTCACAGCTTCCCTCTGAATCACGCAGTAACCAGAGAGATTAGACTGAGAAAAATGGACTTCCTGCACTGCTAACATCTTGATCAATAACAGAAAAAAGGGAAAACAAACCAGAAGCAAGTCAGTCCAGAACATACTTTCATTTTAAATGGAGAGCTTCAGACTACTGCTGAAGCTCCCACTTGGGCATACAAGGGGAGGATGGCATTTAATTCAGCTTTTTTCGCTATGACTTAGTAGTTTGCAAGAAGAACCCTAACATGATTTTTGTTTAAACGACGTTTGGATAACAGCCTTTTTAAAACCATGAGAAAAGACAGCCTGTGTTTACAAAAGTGACAGCTCATCAAAGCAGAAACAATAGATGACAATGTGACTAACAAGGAAAGAGGAAAATGACGCAAAGAGCAACGCCCACAGCATTAAATACAAGGGCCACTTACGCTTTTTCCAGAAAGGCGTCCCTTGACATGTTCTGTGCCAACAAATTTGTTGCCAAACTGAACACTTCATCTGACCATTCCTACAGAGAGAAGATGGGATTAAATGAGGCCTCGTTTAGATGCTTACACACACAATGCAAAATATTTTCAAAAATTGTATTGTTAGTAAAAAGGGCCTAATTAAAGTCTGAACTTGATTTTTCCCATTATAGTTTCCTTCCTTGTCTGAGACCTGTTTTTCTCATGCTACAAAAAAGGAAGAGTGTTACAAGTACTTTTTTTAACGATACTTTATTCCATTGAAGTGAAAAAACCCAACCACGTGGATAAATGCCTGATGCAAAACATATTCAAGCTCCCGGAAGATGTGTAAGAAATGGTCCAGAAAAAAAAACAGTTTTCTTGTGTGTTGTACACTGTTCTGGTTGACACACTAAGGATTACAAAAGGAGGCTTTTTATCACCATTCTCGTAAATGAAGCTGAAATGGGCTCCGAGCCCTCTGAAGACAGACAGACTGGGCATGGTGGAAGAGACACCACACCACAGTACGGCTCTCGCTACAATGGCTCCTCCTGTGAGAGCTCGTTAGGCGAGGCTCTGCATCACTCAGGATGTAATTCAGATCACGAGGTAATTCAGATAACAAATATGGCGCCTTATCTTTTACAGTGTATGCTGGGTTAAGATCTGTACCTAAGATATTACCAGCTGACATAACGAACATGCTTAAAAAAACAAACCAGGAGAAATATATAAGAATAAATTTAAATTATTCTGATATATCAGGAAGAAGATGCAACTCCAAACAGAGAAGCTGCTCTTCCCCACACTGTACATCCATACGCTGTGGTCCTATCCCTCCCTAAATTATTTTTCCCTCTTGCCACCCTGACCTAGGGAAGCAATGTCCTCCGGCTGCTCACGGGACACCTCCCTTCTCCACCTGCAGGCACCGCTCTTCCCATGGCTCTCCCTCAGTTTTCCTCTCTTTATTTTCCTGACTGATTTTTTCTCATTTCTATGCCTGTTGCTGAAGTCCTTCCCTTTGGTCTCTGCCTTTTCCCAGGTTCCCAGCAAGGCTGATCCATGATTATCATCTGGGGTTTAGACTCTCACTGCTCGTCCCGTCGCTCTCCTCCCTCGCAGGTGTCTCCTGCAGCTTTGCATCGACACCTTCAGCGCATTTTTCCTTGCTAACTTGGTGCTTATTTACAGTCTTTAATTGCAATACTTTTTAAGCACAACTATGATTTTGGATTGGCTTTGTTTCACCCCTGTAAAAGAAAGGAACAAAAATAAACAGTGCCTTTGCAAACAATGTGATTTTTTTTTTTTAACTTGAGGACGTTTTGGGGGTTTTCTTTGAAACCAAAATTGAGTTTCCTTTCATATCAGTCCAGATCCAAAATTCCCATCACCACACACCCTCCCAGAAGCATACTCTTTGGAAGGTATTCCCTCTCCTTGGTTCTTCTTGAGGAAAAATACAAAAAAAAAGGGGATTTCATTCTGACAAAAATTGATAATGATGAAAAGTCTCATTGACTTCCAGTGAAAGAAATGTCGCTACATCACTTTGGAGCTTATGAACTTGTTTTACCTAAAAACCTCAAGTTTCCACGTAACCAGATGACTGATTTGTGAGGTTCCCTGAAGTTATCACATCCTGTTCCTGAAACTGGTCTCACACCACTGCTCCCTACAAGGAAGAGCTGAGGCTACCTGCAACGCCTGCTGTCGCAAGGGCCTCTGCTACCCTTCAGCTACCAGATCCTCCAGTCCACCCCGTTTCCAAGCTCACAAGCAGCTGAGACAACACAGACAACACATCTGTCTCCCTGGGACTGGTATTTCTGGCAGAGAAACCTTCCTCCCGCAGACACAGACTTGTTCTGAAGGTAAACCACTGTTGCTGAGATTGTCCACGCCTTTCCACCTCTTGTGGCCACTTTTTTTTTTTTTTCTTGTTTTTCCTTCTTAGGTCCAATTTGGAAAAAAAGCAGGGGGGTGAGAAAGAACAAGAGGAGTCAGGTTTGTTAGCAACACCATTGCTTTGCTGTGACTCTTGGAACAGAAAGCGTATTAAGTGTAGCATCTTTTTTTTTTTTTCTTGGCAACTCATTTTTCCAGGCTCAAAATAGGCTCATCTTGTAAACACTGCTTTGTTCAGGCGCTAATAATAGCAGTTAAAACTTCTGCCCGTGACACTAATGGCTGCAAAGATTAATGGCAACATAAAATATTATTTAGAAATTGAAAATACGTTGGCTTTTAACACATCTTGAGAGACTTTGTTTTGATCTCGCTGATTCTGCTGGGCCTAAAACTGAATTATTTTGTAGAAAACAGAAGTAGGGCACTTCAGGAGTATCCCACACCCCAGCTCTTCCTTCTCTTTGTCCGAGCACTTGCTGACCGGAATGTAAGGGGAACTCAGTTATTATGTGCCTGTCACAAGCATTATTTATATAAACGCTCTTGCCATGTTCCTTTGCCAGCTTTTCCTTGCTCTTCAAGGGATCGCATGGCTCTTGCCAAATATCCTAAGGGCTACCTGCAGGCTGAGGTCTTTCTAACGATGCCAAGTCAACAAGTCCAAGGGAACACTTGCTCATTGCCTCTCCCATTTTAGGGTCTTCACTGCAGCCACTGCAGAGCCGCAGCCAAAAAGCAAGATCAGAAAATACACCAAGGATCCCATCATTTTTCCAGTCACTGGTCTGAACCCTCAGCAGGAGGGGAAACAACAGCCCTGAGCAGGGACCCGAAGAAATAAAGGAGATGCTTCGCACTGACTTTGATGGGCTTGCATCAAGCTGTGAGCCAAGATGCGTCTCGTCACTTTAGCTACCAAATGGCTCCGTTTCCTCGGTTTTGCTGCACGGTACAGAGTAAAGGCCATGCTCTAACTCCGTGCGGGATGCACTCTGCAGCCGGCTGTACCATTTTTTGCGATTCCAGAAGGCAGCTCTCGGCGAGAGCGCTCCACAGGGAAGAAAGCTGTTATGTGTAGAAAGAAAACAGCCTACTGCAGGAAGGTTATAACAGCCTCCGAATCACCGCGGTAGCTGGAGACTCCTGTACAGATGCAATACAAAAGGAAAATATCAATCTGGGCATTTTGAAGTAGGGCTGAAGTAGTGCCAACAAACTGTTTGCAGACTGGAAGCTTCTGATCCTGTTTGGTAGCGGAAGAACCCAGCCTTCCGATATTCAACTCCAAGCAAGTTGTATCCAGCATGATAAGAGCTCCCTGATTGGCTTCATCCTGTTACATTCCTTTATATCATTCCTGTGAACTTTACTAACAAATTATTTAGCTGTTCCGTGCTTTGGCAGGTAGCGTATAAGCAGCAGTTCATTTGGTAATCTGTTGCTCAGTCAAGTAATTTCTCTTCTCTATTTCATGCATCAGGATACATACCGTAAGACATTTATCTCAACAGAAGAGATAAGACTTTTTTCATAAGAAAAGACAGCACACATTCTTGAAAACACTTCCTTCAAATCAGAATTGACTATGTGCGAAGGCAACGTTTCTTGCACATTTGTTTTTGATGGGAGGTTAACAAAGCGAGCTGCTCAAATTCTACACCGTCAGCATCCTTATGAATTTTATTTTTAAAAATATACCAAATGGACGTGAATGTACATGGTTTTACCATTTTATTATACTGATCAATCTCTTAAATATGCTTAAGAAGCTGGAAAAATAAAGATGTATGCTGAAAAGGAGAGTATAGCATAACTTGTGAATCATCTTTGGTTACATCATTTTGCTTCTGGAGGAATTTATCAGCTCTTAGTGATGGATCTCATCCAAAGCTCATCAAACTGAGGAGAAACAGAGTTCCTTGGGCTCTGGATAGGGGTCTATGCGGCCAGGTTGGACTAGTGCGGTGAGAGCAGCTGGCACGAAAAGTGCAAAAGAGAGCGAGAGGAAAGAGATGGGAAAGATGGGATGTTCATTTCTGAAGCTACTGGATTTGGAAAGAGAATGAAACTCTGCAGAGGAGACACAGAGGTTCACAGGTTGAACTTCTTCATGTTGGGAATGGAGTTGGAGAAAAAGAGCATCCACTCAGCGCAGAGTTTGAGAATAAACTCTTTTCTTTATCCTGGTTTCTGCAGTGCTGTGTTTGTGGATGCTCACAAATCCCATCCCCGGACAGACACACCTGTCTGAAAATAAGCAAATCTGTGCTGATGCTACTGCTCTTCACCATCAGGACATATCTAGCGATCTGCCTTTTACACCATCCATCACCCAGTGAATTCCAAGCTGCATTCTTGGAAAAAACCAGCCACTCGGTGCCCTTCAGCTCATCACTGAGGTACTTGAAACATCAGGTACTTTCTCCTGGAGGAAACAGCACATTGCAACTACATCATCATTTCTAGCACTGTATTTAGTGCCCTTAAAGCAAGCTGAATAGCCCAAGGCTTGTATTGTCATAATTTTCCCACAACTTGGCCAGTGGCTGTGATGAACAGGGTTTGTAGCAGACCAGGAAGCCTCCTGCAAAGAAAGAAACCCCCCAAATGAAGTAATTTTAATTGCCTCACTGAGACTGTTGAAGTTTACTTTGCCTTTCCTCTCCAAGGGGGGACTGATTGATACTTGTCACACAACTTGAAAAATAAGGTATCACAAATGAAGGGATAATCCGAAAAATATTCATGCGCCGAAAAGGGAAAGGTGGAGGAGTTTGTCACTGGCATTTGCTTTCCCTGGAACGTCAGCAAGAGGATGGGTCAAAATTCGCCTGTGTGATGTCGAAAACTTCTTGTATTTACACGCCTTCTCAGAGCTCCCTAAAGAAATGATTTGTGTTTGATATGCGTATTTATAACAACTTCTCTGAGTCACTACGTGGGTCCTGGAGGTGATATGGACCAGATTCTGTGAGCTGGCTCATATAAACTTGTAAAACTTGTTAAAAAAGGAAGAAATCTGAGGTGCATTCAACAGTGGTAAAACTCCGTTCTCATTGAAACAATCAGGATATTTAGAATGATTTCAAAGCAAGCACAGCTAATCTGCAGCCTCTGAAAAATCCTATCTCCAGGTTACTGTACTTGACTGATAAAATGTGAATTTATTTGGTCTACCACATTTACAAATAACAAGGAAGACTTAGATTCTTAGTTACTCAGATCGTAGGAGTTACTCAGGATTTAGAGCAGTCAAGCTTTTCTAAACCATGATTTTATCCGCAGTATTTTTAAGGTTCCATTACCAAACCGAAAATGTCCCTAAAATATCACTTTCTGTACTGTTTTAGCAAAGAGATTATGGCTCACTGATTGCTGGCTAGACAGGAAAGATGAAAAGGACGCACACTTCTGATTTAGGTGGTTTTCCCTTTTTCTTGGTAACGGCTAACAATTTTTGCTGGTAAAGCTTTAGCATACCATTTCATTTTCCAACACATGTTTAGCTATTGTGTTTTTTGTTTTTTTTGTGTTTTCTTTCCCAAAAGAGTTGTTTCAATCGCTTTCATTTTTGCAGGGTTAAGATTTCTTTACCACCCCTGTAGAGTATAGCTGTGCGTTTCCAAGCCTGAGGACAGCACTTCCCACTCCACAGCCCATGGACCACCACAACCTCATTTTGTTGCTATTCTTTCATATCAAAGAAACAGTGAAAAGGGTGTTTTTGCCAAGGTGGCCAATTGGCTAATGAAGACTAGCAGAGACAGAAACCTGGCAAGCAAAAATATATCCTCCTTAGCTTAAGGCTTTCATCCTATGACCTTTTTTCACCTGACTACCTTTTTGCCTGTGAGGCGTCAAAATAACTCCTTACTGTTGTTCAATAACAGCAGTCTACAGAGAAACTGTCTTTTCAGCCCAATCTAGTGGACTTGAGGATGCAAACTGTATGAAAGCGTGTTCTATGCATGGTTATCTGGAGGCTGTCATCAATCTACATGAATGGAAGCGGAAAGAGTAGCAGCTTTTGAATGGCAATTTGGAATAGATAAATCAAAGAGCTTCCCCTTCACTGAGCACAACTGAGTCATACAGAAGGTGGAAGAAGGAAAAAATAAACAGGCACTAAATTCAATCATAACTTGCTTGTCACACACTACTGCATTTTACGCGGTGTGTTGGACAGAAATGAAGGGACTGTGTACATGCATGGAAAAATACTTCGCTAAGGTAATGATGTTGACTTCACAAATTCTTCTCAGGGGCTATCAGTAGCCAAGATGGAACGCTTGAAATCAACCTTTGAACATGAGCAGAAACAGTCATGTAAGTTAAATTAAGTGTCTGCTTGCTGACAGACTTGAGTATACAAGGTAGAGCTGTAGATTCCTACTCTTATCTAGGCCAACCTTAAAAAGTCAACCATTTACAAACCTTGATCTCACAGATGATCCATAATTCTCACACACTTAAAACAAGCATAAAAGGGTGACAACTACTGAAAGATACCGATCCGTGTTTGGAGACTCACTGTATACTACTTCTAGCTGAGTGAAAACGCTTGTACCAGTATTTTCACAGGGCTTATTTGGGCTTCACAAGCAGCGTTCTGGAGATGAGCATGCACACATCAGGTGCATATAAACGTTGCTAAATAAACTCCATGAAAAAAAGGATTGCACATTTCTTCTTGGGTACAGAGCGGAACTGCTCTGTATTTGATTGAGGTTCATTTCACAGCAATCTCCACTTTCATCTCATTTGTCTATATCTCAAAAGAATACTTGAAAAACAGTAATTTTATATGACACACATGAACGTATATTACCTTTGCTATATCCTCTTGGAATGCCACCAGGTTCAAGTACGATATATTGACCAGGTCTGGACCATAGACAACAGTTATCATTCGATTTTCCAGTCGACCTCCAAGGTTCCCAGCATCCAACAGTTCACGCAGTTTTGGATCCTGTGGGTAAATACATTACAAAAAATAGTTTAAAATATTTTTGAAACATTTACACTAAAAGAGGTGAATATTTTTTAAAATACTTTGATTTTGAAAACTTGTGTTATTTTGAATATTTTAAACACGATGGAACTAGGTTCTGATCCAGTTAATTATTCATGAAAATATCTGAAGTTATTAACCCAGGATAAAAAGGAAGATGACTCCTGTAAATCCTCCAAAGGCCCTGAGCTCTGTACTGGTGCAGTACGGACCAGAAGCTGTCCACTTGATGGCTGCACATTCCTATTCTCAGCTATTTTGTCTCTTAAGATGAGCATACATAAACTGGTTTGCTTGTCAAAAATAACACAAACTGTCCAAAGGCTACTGGCCTCAGCAGGGAGATTGTCTATAACTTCAATGGATTTTAGATAAAGCTCAAAATGAGAACTTAGTTTTGCCTAAGGAATTGAGAAGACTGGAATTAACTGCCTTAAATATTATGAAATGAATAATTTTTAATGGCGATGCCCTCCTCTTTCTTCTTCCTGGCCAAAAGGCCCTGTATTATTTACATTGTGAGATATATTCCGTTTATATTTAGTTTTCAGTCTTCTTTTTCAGGTTTATATGCAATATAGAAATTACTACATAACACTTCTGTGAAGGAAAGAGATATTCAATGATTTTTATCAGCTAACAGTAGCCTGAACCTCAGCTTCATTGGTAGCATAAGCATGAGAAAACTCATTTCAAGTGATTTTGCAACTCTACTAGTTTCTATTCGGCTGCAGCATTTCCAAGAAATCCACTCAATGTTTTTCAAACTAAGAAAACTACTCAGTCCTTGGCCTCAAGATGAAATTTATAAAGGCAAAGACAGATGAAAAGAAGCCCTGCATGAGTGAATTCAATCCTTTGAATAGGGCCAGTAGAATTTGAAAGCTCAGGTCTCCTAAAAGGCAAGATTTTTCAGTCTGGTAGAAATAGTAAAAAACATACAGCAAATAGTATCACTACAGGATGACATGTTCTGTGCAGAGATCAAACAGTTTCTAAACTGACACAAATATATACTGCAGCTCACATTTCACTCTCACACGAACCTTCTCCCCCCCCACTGTCTGCATATATTTAGTGTTCATGGTACTTCTTAACATTAAATAACTTTTGAATAAGAATCTAAATCTCCACCGACCAATACAAATTAAATTTAGTGTAACAGGATGATAAGCTTAAGATGATGAAAAGGGCTATTTTTCATGGATCTCACAGGAAATCCTATATCGACAAGACCTCAGTCTAAAAGGCATCTCCTGACTGGCATCCTATCTGCTTGTAGGCAACAGAGTTATGCGTATGTTCACCAAATACCTCCCAAGGTTTAGGGGAGCGTTTTGAAGTCTGGCATATTAACTGGAAAGAAACTACAAGGCTGTCTATCATAAAATGCCGAGCCTCATTAAATACTGGGTACGATGGCAAGCGTTGCAGGAAAACAGACAGAATAATCCTGTTTGAGGGTTCTGGAAAGAAGGAATATGATTGTGCTCCGAGACGAAGAAGATTTCATGGGTAAATAAGTTAATGACAGGCTTTCACGTAAGAGAAAAGCAGAAGAGGGATATAAAAATAGTAGTTGCATTCCAGAGATGGGAATTTGAAGGAGAAAGACAGAGAAATTGTGTTAATTTTACATCTAGGAGAAAAGCTAGAGAAATGCCCTGAAGATGTTAGTGATGGTTACTTTCTCTTTTGTTTACAGGCTGAATGTTACAAAGTGCTGTTTAATTTCTCTGGGAGATGAGAACTCATCTGCTTTTTACTTTCTACCATCTATAATCCAAAATCAGACTGATAAATGCTTCTGCTGAAGGGCCTGTCTGGGAAGAGCATCATTCTGAACTCAAACTGAACAGGATTGTCTATTGGGTTTTAGTCTCTTTCACATATTTGTCATTCCTTTCTTTTTTAACCTGAGTGAACCTATTGCTCACAGTTTCACTCTTGGTGATGACAACAAAGGAAGAAAGAAGATAACCTTTTTCCTTTGTATTTAGAGTCAGCTATAGGATGTCTCTATGATGGATCATGGTCTACTTAGTCTTAGATATGCATTTGCCATGCATCACAAAATAAAAAGGAAACATATTTGCAACAAGATGTTTTTCCAAGGCAAATTCATCAAAAGAGAAGTTATCTGGGACTGGCTCAGTAAGGTGCAGAGGAAGCGGCCAATCGGGCAACGCGAGTATGAACTTGGTCTTCCAAATCACAGGATTTTTCTCCAGGTTTGAAAGGCAAGCAATTAGACAGGCCACCCTCTTTGAGTTGCTGGGTTTGGATGAGTAAAATCTTGAGTTCTTCTGTTCTGTTAAAGACTTGTCTAACGAAGTTTGACACGCAGAGTCTCTTACAGCCATACATTATCTGGCTGCCACCCAGCACCTACCAGTAAAGGGCACACATCGCATATCGCAGGCTATCTCAGTGTAACCTGCAATGTGTTCCGCGGACTTAAACCAGATATTTTTATTGTTAAGTTCAGTGGAGGAGAATTATTTTCATACTAACAGGATTTACACGCCTTTTTGACTCCTGCCATGGGTGTATTTGCCCTTTAAGGGCAACAGCTCCATTTCCACTTGCCAGTGACACCTTAGCCCTTAACTGATGATCATATTCTTTGGTTCTTAGATCTGAAACAGATACCAAAGCACACTACCAGCTCTTCACATTCCTCACAAACAGCTCTGCTTCCTTATTACCACACTTAGCTGCAAAAACTACTAAGATGATGAGCAAAATATCCTTTATCAAAATCTTGAAGACTACTGAAGCTCTATGAATCAAAGCCCTGTTTAAAATGTCAGCAGGTTTTCCTGTGGAGATAATAGGAAAACACATGGGAAAAAAAGCAAGCAGCTAGACCAAATTTAGCTTCTTTTACGTAAATCGGATTATTTTGATAATTCCATTTTGAGGAACGAGACTGAAAGTCTGCTGCTGTTTGGAGCTGCAGTTGATATACGAGGGGACAGATTGGTTTTTGGCGTAAGCTCTTTGCTAGACTGGGGCCTTATGATAAACATACTGAGCTCTTTGAGAGATGTTCAGAAGAATTATACCTATTAAATATTGATTATGGACATTTTTTAAACACCTGAGCTACCGAAGCTCTATCATGTCAGAGAACACGCCCATGGGATGCTCAACAAACAGCGGGCTATCGGCAATGCCCACCCAACTCATCAAAGTTCCCTTCGTAGTCCAATGATTTAAGGCTGCTTTGATGTTTTCTGACAAAGCAGCAACATTTCACCTCTTTTACTGAAAAGGTCCAGGTGTCAGCTTGCTTTTTTCCTTCCACTAAAGTCTATAAGAAGCTTCAGCTCAAGGACTGGCGCTGCCTGAAGACTTGCCCTGAAACCACATCAGGAAAGCCTGTGTTTCTGATGGACACCTCTGTGATTAAGGGGCTGGCAGATTCTCGGAGGGAAATCCAAATTGTGAGCGGGCAAATACAGAGGGGGTGACAAGGATGGTAATGGCAGCACAAATAGCTTTAAAACCCATTAAAAATAAGATTGACCGTGTTAAATTGAGGCAAGAGTTGGCCTGAGGACTATCTGCTCATTTGGCAAAAGGCTCTCCCTATTTGGTTCTGCTGTCTTGACAAAACTATCAAAAGAAAATAGATCTTAAATCAATCCAAAACAGAAATGGAATTTAGGAAAAATTAGCCAGAAACATGAAAAAAGAGAGCTTATTGATTTCCTACAAAATTCATGAGTAAGCGCTGAAAAATGATGTTTTCTTAGAAACAAGGATCCTCTAGACAGATGCATAAAAACAGATTTCAATCAAACTTCCAAAGATTTCTCCTGTCGTATTTTCCTTTCACTGGAAACCATAAAAACACGGTAAGCTTAAACAGGCTATTCAGCCACATTAATGACAATCTCCGCAAAGACTGCTTTCAGCTGTGGTTGGTATTAATAAACGTAGCTCTTAACACTTACATTCCAATTAACGTGTGCTCTGCCCATAACATCTTATACTAGTATCCCCATCTTTTTAAACTTTTCTCTGAGAACTGGCAACACACCATCTGTCCGAGAATATTTTCTGCTTTTTTATTACACGGCCATACGTATATATACATAAAAGGCTGCCACGCAGTTCAGTAAACCTCAGACGGCGATTTAAGCACGCCAAGGGGCAGCAGGTCAGCCAGGGCTTCACCTCAGATGTAAAGCACCACCTTTTGTTACTGACGCTTCCCAAAGCTGAGGCAGCGGCTCCAAGAGCAGCTGTCTCTGATCCCAGACCTACATTTAACAGTAAAAGATTCTGTCCGATGCTAAAGATTTTCCTCGGGGTTTAATAGTTACGTAGGATGTGATGGCCGAGCTGGGTGACTATCAAAAGACGCAGCCAGAACTTCTGTGTTGCTGGAACAGTTGTGTAATTGAAGTACTACAGGGATTTTTTTGTTATTTGAAGGCATTAATTTACAATGCAAACAATCTAAAGGAGTCATTCTAGACTACACAGAGTGCACTCCTGTGCATGCGAGATGTCATACACTCCCTGGCCCCAAAGCGCTACCAACTGAAATCAATTTCTCAGGCACCCCACACACTAAAACATTGTCTTTAAGATGTCAATTAAATACTTCAGTCCTACTGCAGCTATAGGTAGGAAAGGCATCACAAAGCCTCCAAAAAGATGTCCAAAAGAAAAAAAACCAAAACAACAAAATAAACCCCCAGCGAATCCTACACACAAACTCAGTGTTTATCAGCTATTTCCATGACTTCTGTCAATCCGACTTGCAATTTCCAAATGCCTTCTGTTTCTGGTACAGCAAATATGCCACACTCCTTACTTTAAAGCACTGTATTTAATGAAGCAAAAGTTTCAGAAAAGCAGGGTTGGGTAGAACTCTACGTGTTGCGGTAGATTTTTAAACTACATTGCATAGCTATACAGGTACTTCAGAATCCCCTAGACTCTATATCATAGTCCCAAATGGTTATTTTTGTGTCTTGACAACTTCAAGACTGGAGAGGTTCAAAAAGCTGGCAACAGAATTTCATCTTAGATCCCTGCTCATCAGAATAACATTTCCAAGCATTCAAAACTGCATTTATATTTTTCTAGCGCTTTATGTATCCCAGGAGAGGGGAGATGAGGGAAAAGAAGCATAATGAGATAGCTACATATGCAAAGAGTTTTCCAGGAAACACTCAAGTTTGTGCTTAAATAAAATGAAGAACCTTGCTAAAATAGGACCTTACACCGTGACTCTGTCGAAGGCAAAACTCCCACAGATTTTCTTCAAATAGAACAAAGTCTTATATCTTCAGAAATGCCTTATCACAGAGTGTTTATCAACAAAAATGTATATAAATACATATATATAGAGAGAGAGCACATGTATACTTCATATATTTGACCCAGTTTTCAAAATAGCAGATCTTAACACTTCAAGCACCAGGTAAGTAGCTGTAGTCTGTGTAATATGAATAAGAAACACTGAGTTTCTCTTAAAATCACACTACTTACCCCTGTAGCTAGCTAAGGACTTCGGCAGACTTCCCAAGCCCTGACTCCGCTCAGTTGGTCCAACTGACCTCCGCAGTGCAAGCTGCGCAGCACAAGATCAAATAAAGGTAGGAATTACTTTCTAATTCCTATTGAAGCAATTTTGTACCATCTCTGGTAGCTACAGCACCCAATTCTAGTCTGCAAGTCTTCTTGGGTCCAGGAGGATACTTGAGAGTTGCTTCTCTGTCTCTACAGGTTGTCTCATCTCATCCAGTCACTCCACCTGCGCCTACAGCCAAGCGAGAAGTGAAGGACCTCCCTCGGGAGATATTCCCCCACCTGTGTCCCAGAGGAATTAACCACCCAGCTGAGGGGCTGCTCTCTGCCTAGTGAGCACCCGAGGCGCAGGTGCAAGCCATTTACTGCAGATGCCTAATTTCAGGAGGGGAGACGACCCCACAATACCACAAGCCCAAAACCCCCCTTGCAAAGGGGCCGCCACTCTGCATTGCATCTTTAGCAGCCGTGAACTGCTGCGGTGCACCAGCGTGACCCTCAGAAACAAAATGCTCTTGCTAACAGGATTAAATTTACTGTTAACAATCATGACACTGATTTCAAAGCTGGTTCAAATACCCTTTCTGTCACACATCACCTAGCAACAGTACAGGACTAGGAACTTCCCATCGAACGGATTGACAGACTCATCCTTCAAAGAAATGTGTCTTTCTTCTCTCTCTCCTTCCTTTGTTGAGCCCAAAGTCAAAACTATCAATAGTTTATCTTTCAGCAATCCCTTTCACTGATTAAAGAGAATGTCCATACATGGGAATAACACCTACAAAACTCAGTGACAGGATTTTGTCTGCCTTCCTTAATGACAGTCATGTGAAATGAATATACTCCAATTACTACATCAAAGAGACTCAAAACAGTGTTCTCCAAACCCCCGTTTCTATTATTACCCAGCATTCACAGGAAGTTTGATATTTAAGTATGTTCATTTATATCACCATGCCATTCTTACCAAATTCATTATCATTAAACCACAAATACATTTAGTCCAACAAAGATAAACGCATCACTGTTTTTTGATATAAATATTGCTTCACACATTTCACAAAAGTGTATCAGATCAATACATGACCAAATATATTTGCAAATACTTCAGTGAAATTTGTTCTTATTTCTAGGGCTTCAGAAGAGATTCCAAATTTTGTACGATATCACCATAACTACCTATGCACAGAAATAGAGCCAATATCTTGTTTAATCAGTCTTCAAGATGCCATTTTTATCCACATCAAGTCAGTGTGTACAAAACCAAAGGATGTTTCTTAAAAAATATCTCTCAATAATCTAAACTGGTCTTAAATTGACCATCTGCTCAGCTAACACGGCGGAATATTTCTAGAGTATAATGCAGTATTTAGTAAAAGGAGTCAGAAAAGCTTTAGACAGCCAGGCTGTGAGGAAGGAGGTCAGAGACACCCACTGCCTTCTAGAGCAGATCTTGCTTGGTACCTGCAGCAACACTGAATGTCTCAGATACAACTAAAATCCAAGGGCTATTCTTCCCAGAAAAATTATTAGGGATGAAAGGATACCATAAATCTTACATCAAACAGTCAATCCTGACTTACTCTCTCTGTGAAATACTTATTCCAGAAAAACAATTGCTTTTCCCAAAATAGCTTAAGCCAATTCCATGCTTGAAGTACTTTTCTTCAGTAGAGAAACAAGAGGTAAGCAAACTTGCGCCTCTACAAACGATATTTCATTTCAGAAAGGACTGCGTCGATACGCATTTCCGAATATTCTAACTCTGAGCTCTGAAAACGTGGGCTGAATTCAGAGATGTTGACTTTCTACAATAACCACAGTACAAGACATGGGATATTTAAACACATAAAGCGTTATTCATCAGTATTTTTATAATACTTATGGAAACCCAAAAAATCCCATTGAGTATTATGTCAGCAACTGGGTGAAGGGGACAGAAGCATCCTTAGCAAGTTTGCAGAGGACACCAAGCTGGAGGGAGCAGCTGATGTGCTGGAGAACAAGGCTGACAAGTCCCTTCCAACCTACGCTTTCCTACGACACTACGATTTTTGTACCAGACACGACCACTTGTGCTACAAGAATTTACTGGAGACAACGCTACGCACTTACTGACAGATGCTCAGCACCAGCTTTGCCGAAGATGCTATTTCTCCTTATAGTACAAAATGAGATTGGCTTCTGGGGAAAAGGAGGGATATATACCCAAATAATGAATTCAACTTCAATGCCGTAGCCTGTGAAAACAGGATTCTATATAAAATACAAAGAGAATGATTTGTATGTGCTAAGGAAAAGCCTGCGGACAAAAATAGGGCCACCTCATTCCTCTTTTTCTGACCTTTCTCACAGTTCTAGTGATCCAAATCCAGCTTCCCTGGGTCTCGCATGCTATCATGACAGAACACTAATCAAATACTCAGCCTGCATATTTGTTTAGTTCTCCTTCTAAACCTCCTTGTTTCTCGGATTTTTTTAGGTTCGTGGTATTTAAGTTTTAAATTGGTTGCAAGACTGTGTGTTCTAACAAAAAGCAAGTGACAGTATAAACCATCTACGTAAAATCAGACCAAATGTGCTATTTTTCAATCCTTCTGGACGTGGTTTTGAGTAACATGAAAGTACTTCGTATCTCACAGTGTGCATCTTGATTTAAATAACAATTTTTAAAAGGCGAAGCACCTAGAAGCTACAACCATGCACAATCTTTCTCTAGATGCTTTCTACCTCGCTAACATTTTTATCTATTTGTATTAGCTGCAGATGGTTCATTATTTTAAAAATGACCTTTAAGCACACACATTTCCTTTCACTGCTTTTCCTTTCTCAGAATACTTTGAGATTTCCTTCAGTGTAATTTTAAAGGAAGAGATGAAGAGATAGCGGAGAAAAGAAACTTCGCTCATTTTCATGTTACTTTTGTTAACTCATTTTCTTTGGTCTGTATGAGTCTATTGGAACTATAAAAAGTCTTCGAATGAAATGATTTCTACGGCAGGTCGCGCAGCACATAAAGGCAGGAATAGCTGGAACAGCAGCTTAATTTTCACTTATCTATAAATCTCATACGCATTGTTCTTTCAATTCTGAATTGCTGCGTAGAGTTATTTTAATGGGGTTACTTCAGAGGTCGAGGTACAATCAGCTATTCATCTATATGTCGTTTGTAAAAAGCTAAGATGCTCGTCATGAGTTGAATGAGAAGTATGGCATGAATGGCCACTCTGCTTTTAGGAGTGCTCCATAAGCCCTGCAGTAGGATCTCTCGCATTTCAATGCTTTTTTTTTTAGCTGGTGGAAGTATGTACATCCAGACGGTCTGTAATGCTGAATGCACCGTCTACCCAGCCCGTATAAAAATAACAGATGAAACACAGAAAGCTATAATTGAAATCATCTGACTAACGAGCTGTTCATTATTGCAACATTTCAGTCACACTCATCAGGAGAAAAAAGAAAAAAAAAAAAAAAAAGAGATATATCCTGCTTGGCCATGCTAGCATTATTTTGCTCACCTGTCTGCGAGCTATATGTTTAGCTATAATTTTTTCAATCATAAAGTCATATGGGATGCTTCCTGGTAAAGTTTTCCATTTTCCTGATTTTAATTATTGCAGAAACCCACTATTACCGTTACCTTTAAGTATTTAATTCTAGGAAACTAATTTGCAGTACAGCAAAGAAAAAGGAACCATTTCAAAGATGATGCATCAACACTTGTAATTTTTTCCTTCTTGTACTGTACCAAATACTCAGCTCCTGCAAATCAGGCCACCAGCTTATGATAGACTCTTAATGGCACATCTAGTTAACTAGTGACTGCCAACGACAAGTTCTCGTGCGCTGTCACTTGTCACAAAACCTTCATTAGATCTTATTACGCATCAGTAACAGTAATTCAGAAATAAAAATCTATTTAGACTCTGACATCTGAAAATTGGTGCAAAATTAGCCAGCACAGATGACTTTATTTCCCGCAGATCTCAACAGAGTCGTCCTGGCTCATGGTGACTGTCCAGCTCGATGGGAACAGCAGCCAGCGTACCACAAAGGCAAGGGAGCCCTCGTTAGCTGAACGGTGCCTTGACTCTGAAAACATAACTACAACCGTATAATCAGCGAAAAAGCCACATGGCAAAATCATACAGCAGATGCCACTGCTTCGGATGGCAAACTTGAGAGAGAGGAAGTCATCTATAATGAGAACAAATTATTTAACACTGCTTTTCAGAAGTTGGTCAGCTTCAATTTACTCCAGAGAGGATGATCTTCCACAAGTACATTTTAACTTTTTTATATAAATGCCTAACAGAAATAGACTAGAAACAGATTCCTTTTTTAGAAGACAATATGACTACTGAAAAAAAGAAGTAAAATCTACAAGGAGTATGAGTAAGAGCTACAAATATGGGTTTCTGGCTGAGAGAAAGAGAGGAAGCAATGAATAAATGCAGAAGCTGGATTTGGGTGGCTGTATGACAGATTAATTTTACTACCTGTGAAAGTACAGGAAACGTGTTCAGCCATTGCTAGGAAAAGAACATCCAAATACTAATGTCTTTGGCAGGCAGCTGCAGAGAGCAGTAATTCTTCAAGGGATGCCATGGACATGACTTTAAGCAGATGGGTTTGGATGCTATCATTTTGAGAAATAATTGATGAAGGGTATATAAAAAGGGTGGCTGGATCGATCTGAGATCAGAATCAAAGAAGAACAACACAACACAACACATCAACTTCGAGAACAGTCCTGATGGAAATCCCAAATACTACATACTTGCGAGCGGCCAAACAACACGAGAATACCAAGGTAAGGATGTTGTGAAATCAGCACAGGAAGAAAGATAAGGAAACAGTCTCAAAAGGAAATGGACTATATGGCATGAGGTACCCCCGAAGAAACATCCAGGTGCAGACACTTTGACGCAGTGAGCAACTTTTGTGTGTCTGAATTATTCACATGTGTTACAGAACCAAAATTCTCTCATAAATACATGGCTCTGCCTATACATTTGCAGGTACGGAGAATGAAGATAGGCTGATTTGGAAGTAGTGTCAGCAATAATCCCCAACTTGGTTCTTCAAATTACTCTGTTTCTATTAAATTTTCTTACAGTTCACTGGAAAACCAACAGGGACAACAGTTGTCGCTCTTTAAAAAGCAGCCAAAGGATATTTGCCACCTCAAAACCTTGCACGATTTTGAAACCCCTCGTCTAAGTACCAATACTGGCTGATGCACAGAAATGAAGAGGTAACTAGAATTCTGCATTAACTCACGTCCTTAACAACTCTCCTCACTTCAGGGAGGTTAACCTGGATTTACAGTAGTTGAGAAAGAGTAAAAATTGGCAAAGGAAGTTCAACAGTTATTAACTATTTTTAAACGTGCCTTCCACAAACCATGGCAGCTTGCAAAGAATTCAATTTCTTACATTTAGAAGGTGGATCAGCACTTCTCTTCCTAATATCACTTGCTAAGTGCCAGAGAGACTTCTAGTTATCCAAGAATTTAATGAACTACATCCAACAATTTCAGGCTGTTTCATTTAGATAAGAGGCTTTCCAACTTAAGGGATAATACAGCCTTCAAGGCAGTGGAAAATAAAACACATTTGCGTGTGTATAAACTACCCAAGCAGTTAGTTAAGTCTAAAAATCACATTTGAGCAGGGGGAAGCCGAGTAAATAGGCTTGGCACACCGGCTGCAGACCAGAAGAGCGCACGGGAGGCTGGAAAGTCCAGCAAGAACTCCAGGCCACGCTTCGTGCTCCCCCCTTTGCCGCATTTCCCAAGGATCCCCAGCGGAGCATTTGACTGAGCAAAACTATGCACTCCAGGGTTTGAGCAAACTATTTCTGAAAGGTTACGGAGTCCAATGCTTTTCGAAAAGGGAATTAAAAATATTTTGCACACATAGGATTATGGCACTGAGGGTACACTTTATCCAGTTGGATCCTTTCCAACACCTCCTTGGAAAAACAAATAGTTGCAACGCATGCGATTTGGAAAGGAATACTCTGCAAATATCAAAATATCCTACATGTCACTTCCTCAAAACAACATCAGTTGACACTATGGGTTTTAAAGTACAGTTTGCGTTAAGACATATCTTAAGTGGACGCTAACTTTGAGACAGCATTTAATAGCTTCTCTAAAACATTTCTGTTGTTGGAGCTAAATTTTCAGCTATTTTAAAAGAGTAGCCTGGTACTTATGCATTAATTTACGTATTTTTTTCATTCAGTCTTATCAGACAAACCCAACTGCGTAAAGCATTTGCCCACAGAAAATATTAGTGAAAGACAATGGTCCTTTTGACGCGACGAACCAGCGAGGTGTAATATCAGATCACACTTGCTCACGACACGAATGCTAGTCTGCAAACAATTTAACAGGACATTTAACTATACTAAATAATGTAAGATGTGGCCTCGTCTCTGGAAGACCTCTGCAACACTCCTTTTTCTCTCCAGCTAAGGTGGGGAACTGTTGTATTCACCGTGCAAAGCCAATTTCAACAACAATCGACTGCCAGCAAGGAGCAGGGGACAGGACGATGGGCTGAAGGTGCAGCAATTGTAGGAAGATTGATGAAGCCAGGCTTTAGGCTAAAGCTGGAAGGATTTAAGGGTTTTGGATCACACCGTCAGGGAAGGAGGTGCGTGGTTAAATCCCTGATGCTGCAGCTTGCTAAAAGTGATTATCCAGAAAGACACACAACTCGTTGCCTGTGCAACAGGCTGTAGGATCAAGCAAAGACAACTTGACCCTGACCTCCAACAGTAACCGTCATCTGGCTCTACCACGCAGTTCTTATGCTGTACAGCACACATTATTACAATGCGTTAATACCTTGCATTTCTTGAGTTCTTTTTCCCCTTCCCTCCTTTTCCCCTGTTCATTTTAACAGGAAATAAGGAAACAAACACAAAGCCGGGGCATCTCTTGTGATAACGCAGGTCAAAAATACTGTATTTCAGTGGCTTCATTTCCTCCCTCTGCAAATTGAGTTTTTCTCTGTTTTGCTTCTCTTAAAGTCTACTGAATTTCATTTTTCTTATATTGCCATCAACAGCTCTTGCCTCCCTGAAAGTGTTAGCACAAAGTCCTTTTTTCTTTAAATCATTTTTAGAGAGAGAAATAAATGTATGCTCCATACTGACACATCTAAATAGACTCTGAAGTGAGGAAGCATATAACCTCATTGCATTAACAGGAACAGAGGTAAGATTTTCCCTTTCTTGCATGATTACGTAGATGAAGATGCTACTTTGAAAAGCCAGAAGAACCCAGCCCCATATTGGCTTACAGTAGGACTACATCTTGCAATAGAAAATGGCACAATGGCCTTTGTGTGTTTATTCCGCCTGGAATTTAACAGCATCAAGACACAGCTGGCTAATAATTCTGTCTGCATGGCAATGCTTCCCACTGACCGCATCCAAGGCCCCCTCCTCGTGTGAGGAGTTTGGGAGAGGATGCTGCTGTTTAGCCATCCGCCGAGGGGAGGTGTCATATCATATATGTATATATGTATTTTTATTTCTTTATTCCCTCCTCCTCCAGTGCAGCCTTCCCACTGCTGTCACCGTTTTCTCCTCTCGGGTGGTGCGGGTGTTACCATGTTATTTTTCTTTCTAGCTTTCAATGCATAATGTCTCCAAAGACGACGCAGCAGTGACATCCGTATGCCTCTGCTAGGAGGCAGAAGAAACATCTCTTAGGCCTGCTAAACATTTAACTACCCTTTGAAGATTTATGGCAGTGACAATTTCCATTCTGTGGAGATGTATGGGACTGCCGAACGCGGTGTGTGTAGAGAACTACGGAGCAAACGCTCCGCTGGTGTGAAATAATGGCATCCGTTTGCCCCGGGTCAAGGCCTCACGTCACTTCCACACTGAATTGCACACTTGGACTGCTCTGGCCTAGCCTTGTTATTGAACATAAATAGATGCTAAGAGCTAACACGGTGCACTGCATTTCTGTTCTTTGCAATGTGTACGCAGTATACAATATTACCCTCTTGGGTCACAGCACATAAGAAATAGCGTGGTGTTTAGTTATTTTTTTTATCGCTACAAAAAGTCTATGGAAGCTTTCTGTAGTTTTCTGTTACATTTAACTTTTCAAGGGAGAGTTATAGACAACAGAATCCCAATAGTGCTTTGAAAAACTCTTCCAAGTCTGTGAAAATGGATCGTTACAGCAGCCTTGCTGACAAAGCTACCTGGAATGACAGCGAGTCCCAACCAGTAAGACATGTAAAACCAGTGACTTACCCCACGAACAAACCAAACACAGCTAAAAATCTTGTGTGATTGTTATTATAGATAGAGAGATCAATAGTGCCTGGAGTCAGTCTGAATGCTTCAATTAATGACTCCCCAAAATAGCAGTAATACAAGGCCATGTGGCACATGCTGGTACCTACCTGAGGACTATACAGCGTGAGCAATACAAGGGCAAAGTCATCTAGGGACATTTTTGCCCTTTTCCACATTTTTCATACCATTTAGGTACTTAAATAAATCAGGGTTTGTTTTATTTCTTTGGCTGGCTTTTTTGAAAAAAGGACATAAATTCAAAATCTAGAATCCTTTGAAAAAACTGTGTCTTGTTTGTGTAATAATAAATACATATATTGTGCGTGTATATATATTTCTGTAACATAATTAATGTTGGAACCATGATCTGGTTTTAATCTTTATACATAGGAGGGGTGCTCATGGCATTTGCCCCTTTCTGTGATTGAAGGTGGTTACTCTTTGTGCAAGCACAAGGAACAATAGGGAGTAAATTCTCAGTAAAATTTTAAATGTCTACTTTGATTTTATTTTTAATCCTGTCTCACAACAAAGCTACTGGAGGAAGGGAACAACAATAGGTTTTGAAGGAGGGCTAAACGTAACATTGGGAAACTTACTCTTTGGGCAGGAAAAAAGTGCAGCCTTACACTTTCCCTTGGAAAAATACTGTGCCTGATAAAACAAATAGTGAATGGAAGTACGCTGGAGCAAAGTTCTGGGCAGAATTCCCAGAAGAAATTTATTTTTGGCTTATCGAGTTTCTAATCTGTTTTTTTAAGCCAGGCTACTGAATAGGTATAAATCTGAATGGTATGAAACTCACGATAGAGACTACCCTGGATGTCATCTTCCCACATACCTGACCTACTGAGTCCTTTAACTGCAACTCTAACGAGACAGGAGCTTGTCTGAAACCAGAATCGTAATAATGCTTCAGATGGATCTAAAAAATTTTTAAAAACCACAACCAAACAAACCTCTCCAAACTACCACCGCTGTTATTTTCAGTATTATCCAAAAAAAATGGAGAAATTTAAATAAAAAAATTAAGAAAATTGAAATTATAGAAAGTTAGGCTGATCGACACAAACAAACTCACTACTGCCCCCAACCAGTTTGCTATAGACTACAACACACACACACCACCCCCCACCTTAATGTCACAGATTTAGTTTCTTGATGTTTTCCATCCTTTAGCACCACCAGGCAAGGTTACAGCCTAATCTGATACAGCTTTTCTCTGCCAGCCCTAAATAAAATGGAATTTCCATGTTCTTCATTTTATCTTTGCTCAGCTTTCAGACTCTGGAAACTTGATCTTTATTCTTTTTGATACCATGGCTGGCCTGTCATTCTCTGAAAACAAGTGAGTAGCGAGAGCCCGATTCTGCATGCAATACCAACGTCACTCCTCCCAGCAACTGCAGGATCAGCTCTCCCTACAAGCCATAAACCTCTCTACTGCCTCACCGGATGGTCTCACAGAATAGAGAGTAATACACAGGAAAATGTTAGATCAAAATTAACAGTATGTTGGAATAAATCAGAAAAAAGTGTTTGAATTTTTTTAACACATATAGTTCCTTTAAAAAAAAAAAAAGTACTTGCAAATGGCAAATCTACAGCAATCCAAGATGAGAAGAGCATTGGGTCAGTTTTTGCCTCAGTGCCTGACTTTTCTGCTGCCATTTGCAAGCCATTTGAATTTTTCTTCGCTTCTTCCATCTGCAGAACAGGCCTAAGACACCCACATCTTCTGTCAAGGGATCCAGTGATCTACAAAGCTGGAAAGCGCTATGTAAGCTCTTCATTCACGTGGTACCTTCCAATGAAAAGCTCAATCCTTGGGAGATCTAAAGTGCATAATACCTAACAATATCTTCCTCCACCTTCCCGACGGTGTCTCTTCTCAAACTTTCTTTTCATTTCTTTAGGTTTTGTTCTTTGGACCCTATATGAAGTTTGGGGCAACAAATCAATCTCTACCATTTTTCTTAGAAATCAAGGAACATCATGGCCTAATCCTTAGCTGTTGGCCACACTCGCTCGAAGACCGTGAGGGCAATACTCATACAACCTACACAAGGCATGGAATTCCAGAGAGGTTACCAGAGAGACAGCTCTCCCAGAGCAGTTATTTGGTGTTACACGATAATACTTGAATGCCCTCCATTCCCTGGGTATCCCATTGGAGTCAGAAGCTCAGCTCCGATCAGACTTTTGCAGTTCCATACATGGAGGCTCTGCTCGTTCCTTCAGCAACATATAAATTTGACACCAAGTTCATGCTCCGGTGAAAGGAATTAAATAGATGGATAAGGAAAGGACAGAGCACAACAAACTTATTTGCTTTTTCCTGAACTCAGTACAACCCCTACTGATATGCCAGTGCCTTGACATGAGGTAGCTGCTCCGGAAAGATGGTCACTGATTTAATGAATGAGAAAGAGGAACCAACAGAGAAAACTGAAATTTTGCACCTTAAAAAATAAGGAAAAGAAAAAGACTTTCTTAGATACATGGACATGAGTTTTTTGCTGCTTCTCTTGAGACCTTCTCCAAGATCCTTTCCAGACAACGAAGTATGCTTACTGTTTCAAAGGAAAACAAATGTCTATCAAAAAACAAGTTCATATTTTTTAAAAGCTCAGAGCAACTCAACACGATTTTTCCCCTTGGATCAAGTGTCAGCAGCAGTTGAGCAAACACCTGAGCATAGCATATTTTATTAGATCTACGGTCAGGCAAGTTTGCTTTTGCCTTTAAAAAACCCATGGCCACACACAAACAAACAAAAAAAAAAAAAGGAAAAGAAAAATAAAATATGAATGACTTTTCTAGGTGGATTTCTATGAATGTTGCTTAAAAAAGCTTTCGAATACTAAATTAATGTCATTAATGGAAGCAATATGCAAGTGGACTTAAGAGATGCTGAATATAACATAGAAATACAGCCTAGGGACTGGCTGACCGCCTGCGGTGTGAGCAGCCCACGCTGCGAACCGTGTCCATCTACCTTCTGGTTCATTTTACTGTGTCTAGACAGAAGTGGTATAAAACATTTACAAGGTAATGCAGCAAAATGACAGAATAAAATTTGAATTTAAAGCTTTGCTCAAAAAAGTAGCTCAGATATTAGTATACCATGTGCCTTAAGTATCAGCATACGTTCAGCAGGCACTAAAGGACAGCCCTGGGGCTCACCTTGTCCTCCAAGCCCTCAAGCCATCAGGTCAGAGGAGCTGATGGAGCCCACCACAGCTCCCCCTTCGCTTATAGTTCAGTCTGCTTTTAAAGGAAGGACATGCTCTTAAATTTCACCTTGCAACTACAGGGAATGTAGCTGTGGGATGCTCAGTCTTTCCACCAATTCTTGTGACATCCAGGTGTTGTAGATGCAAACATGGTGCCACCTACCCAGTGAACAGGAAGGGCTGTGTGCAGGGCTTCGGCGTAGCGACTAATGGACTTTGAGAATAAAAGAGCATTTGGGATGAACTACGCTGGTCCTCTCTGAGAAATGAAGCTGTACCACGGGGAACAAACTGTATTAACGCTTGGCTTTTGTGAATAATCCCATTGATTTTCACATGAAAGCCGGAATGAGTAAGTCCCACATTCACATGACAACAAAGAAAGGCAGATGCCCGCAGAACGCAGGAAGAGTTAGGGAGGTGTGGGCTGCTTTAATGTGATGCTCTTGGAATATAATAGTCATGGGGCGATGGCTTCCCACCGACGCAAGAGTAATTAGGCAATACTGAATCAAGCCACAAAGAAGCAAAATGTATGCCCCTTCCTCCTCTTGCTTTGATGGTGCTGGTTTCTCCCGTGATCTTTAGTGTGAGCTTTGCAGAAGAGAAGAATGAATCCAGAATAAGGCTAGAGATAAGTATTATGAGTTGCAGTTTATCACTAAATTTCTGGTCCAACTCCTGTTGATGGTGTAACCAGGCTGTCCTTCAGGAAACATTGAAGGAGATGCTTAACTGGAGCACCACAGCAGTCCCACTAAAATCGGTGTACTGCAGATTCACGTGAAAGATACCCAGAAATTTAGCTTTTTTTAAAAAAAGGAATTTAATTCTATTTACATTTACTGCAAGGACTATTTACATTTCCACTGTTGTCTTGAACAGGCTTTCATATAAAGACATACAAGGTTTTCTTTCTTGGTTATATGTACCTGTACCTGACATATATCTTTTTTAAAGGTGAGACATTTTAACATGGGTTTATGAAATAAGAAATGCTATTTATATATGCTATGTCAGAGCTCCAATTTAAAAGGAGCTGAAAATAAGCCCTTAAAGTCTTTGAAGAGTTGTATCGCTCAGGTACAAAATACTGAGAAAAGTAATTATTTTTCAGGCAGTGGAAGTAACAAGTTTTGATATTTATAAGACAATGTCACTTGCTTTTCCCTTTCCAAGCCTTATTTTAAATATTCAGATTTGAAAGTAGCAAGAAGCCTCTCCATGTTTTTCGACACAAAGAATGAAGCATTTCATAGGAGAAACAGAAAGGTTTATTTGTTAACCCACATGCTGCCTGGGAAGAAAGCAGTGGAAAAAGGGATGAGGAGGATGGCTCACACGCCTGAGACAGTTTTTTCCAATTAAGATGTTTTTCAAGTATGATTTTTTAATAGACTTCTAACCTGACTCAGATAAACGCGAGACCCAGACCTGCTCCCACCAGGGGTTTGTTCTTGGAATTAATGCAGGCCGTTTTCTAGAATGAGAGAAACAATATTTAAGAAAGATTAATTCTTAGAGAGTGGGCAGTAAAGAAATGCTATACACATACGATAACTATCAAGATACCAATGAGTATAAGGAACGCTCTCAGAAGGTTTTTTCAGAAAATAAGGGTCGTGGGTTTGAACCCGTGTCCCTAATTCACTCCCTTTTATGTCTCAATACTGCAGGACACAAGTGTTAGCTCGGACTCCTTGGTAAAAATTAAGCTTAATAGGGCAGGACCCGTCTCCGTGGACTTCTACTGACCCTCAGCCTCCCCGAGACCGTGTGGAAGAAGAGGGGAACCCCTGCTCCACAATCACTGCGGTTCCATCAGGGCTTCAGCACCCACCCCAAGCAGTGGCTGCACTCACCCCCCGCAAAGTCTTTCCCAACTTGTTTCCTCATCTTGCCTGGACCTTTTCTGCCCGTTATTCTTTCTGTATCGCTATTTCTCGGCGTATGCTTTGCCATCTCAAGCGATCAGCTTACAGTGTACATGAGCCTCCATTAGGCTTCTGTATCGCTGGTTTCACGTTCGTGTATTTTAACGGATGCTCTCCACACACTCAGGGAAAGCTGTAATGGGAAAATCCAGGGGGGCTGCCCCACGTCAAATATGGCTATACCCGTATCTATGCACTTTCAAAATAAAGAAGGAATACGCCTGCCATGCAGTTGGATGGAGACTTCTGTAACCAGCTCTAGCACCGGTTTATTTCCAGGGACACCAGTGTTTATATACACAACGATATGCTATGGCATTGCTGCAATTTTAAAAGCCAGCGTTTGCCAAAAGATGTAAATTTTTAAATCCATTTTATGAGAGAAAACAGTAGCATGTTAAATAACACCACCATCTATGATACCACAGACATAAATATTATAAAGTTAGAGCTTTCAGGGTGTTATTTCTTCTCTTTTTTGTCAAAAATTTCCTACTTGATGCTGTATTTCAATTCTTTTGTCAACTTTCTTTTAAGAGCCACCACATACTTAATTGGCCTGGATTTCAGCCCATGTGGCTCCCACTGTATTCTGTCCTCTGCGAATTTCAGCAGCTGACATCCTTGCCTTTCTTTGGTTGAAAGGAAAATTAAGCATACGCCATTTAATCAGCCTACATATGCTACAGTTTTCCGTTACACTAACTGTTAGGCTATAATAGCTTGGCCTTTATTTGCTGTTACCAGGCTTGTAATTGTTTTTGATAAAATAAGGCAGTGTTTGTTCAGTTCTGCAAAATAGAAATACATGAAAATACAAGCAAAGGGCAGCTATTAAGTGGAATCGAGAAGGGCTCAGCAGCTGAGTGCTTCTAGTCACTATCAGATTAAATTAGTGTATTTATTGAAGCTCTAAAAGGAGCATATGAATTTTAAAGTAGTTCAAAGTATACCAAGTTATTACAATGTCATTTACTATTATTTATCCACATGTTACTGCACCTCAGTCTTCATTTAATACTATTTCAGTTCCATATTCACAACACTGTCAACCCCAAGCATTCAAAAGCCATGAGTCACCCCCCTTTCAATGAAAGAAGCTACTTAAAATCCAGGAGATACATTATTATTGTTATTGCTCTTCTTGAAAGAGCCTGGATGATTACCTTGGGCTCAATATTTAGCTGCTGGATAGCTAAAATTAGGGGAAATTAACTTAATTTCATGAAACAGGATGGCTAACAACTGAGGTTCTTAAATGTTTAATGACCTCAGGAATGGGACCTTCTAAGACACAAAATAACTCTTGACTCAGTAGGATGGATTTGAAGATCAGAAATAAGCACATACCTGTACAATTTTCCCCCTACTTACTGAAAATGCTGAACGGGAAAGCCAGACATTAAAAAGTCAGGTAATAAACACCTTGAGAACACAGCCATCATTTCTGCAGCAATTTTACTGCAATTACTTGCTCTTCAGATTCTGCTCAGAGAGATTTGGAGATCTGTCCCAAAATTCTTTCCGTTTTGTGGTTGCTTTTGACATCTCACGGAAATAATACTTTTCCTATATGTGCAACAGCACATGCATATATTAAACAATAGAAGTGTGTAATTTAGTCCCTCAAAGGGAATTTAAAGGTCTCTCCAGTGTCGGAAACAGCATTAAAACTAAGCAGTGGAATTCCTCATAAGACAACCCATAACATAAGCACAAGAATAGCCAACTTTTCATTCAGTAAACCATATGTTCCTAAAAATATCTGGCCTACCACCAAATTATATGAGGTGCAGTTCTCATGCTTTCTTACACAGCACACCAGTTGTACCTCCATTGTACTCTAATCTCTTATTTTTAGCAATGACTGCATCCATACAAAAAGCTGATGAACTTCTCATCAGCATCTGGCACGGCACAGGCTATTCTTTTACAGGTAGGCAAAAGCTGACTTTGAATTTTTTTGCCAGCAAAAAATGCTCTAGTGAACAGTACAGGAATATTTATCCCGGACACAATATTGTTCTCATGTTAACATGCTGCCGTATCTTGAGATCAAACCCAGAGAATACATTTAAACTACTGAATGGTGAAAAGGTTTTCTGTAGAGCCCGCACGCTGCCTCCCTTCCCTTTGGCAGGATGCCTTGGCATTTGACTGCTGTGTTTTAAACACTAAAAAGTCTGTCCTGTTATGGCTAAAGGCATTCCCGAGACAAATGAGAAATAGAAAAGAAAAAAATCTCAGGATTAAACTGAAGTATTTAAAATCTTCCTTTTGTTTGAAAACAGAACTATGTTATGCCCTGAAAGCCTATGGAAATCCGATTGTATTATTTTCTTCTGTTGATGGCTGGGGGTTTTTTCCCCCTATGAAAATCTTAGCAATGATAAACCTCATGACTATTTTACCAAGCAATTCAGAACTCACGACCGTTTCCCACACGAAGGCTGTATAACATCTCATAAATTCTAAAATTGCGGTCTTTGCCTCACTAAATCAGCAGGATAGCAATGTTTCTCCTACCATCTACAGGGCACCAGTGCACTCTTTACAAGGTTTCCATACCGAGCTGGTCATGCTGGTTCCAGTGCAAACGCAGAGGCGGTCAACAGCTCCTCAAGCTGCTGCTCTGTCTGCTTCTGCTCCCCGTTTTGGCTCTCTGCTGATGCAGGAGAGCACCCCAGCGGGTTAAGTAACCCTAAAGGGCATACAGCTCCCGCTGCGCTGGTACCTCAGCTGGCTCGCTCTAATTCCCATTTAACCATTTCCAATTTCTGCGTAGCATGCTGTAATTTCACAATAATAATTTCAATTTTTCCTTCCTCTTTTTTTTTTTTTTT